>WURT03668810.1:0-17554 GCA_009936505.3 Holothuria glaberrima | reverse complement strand
TGCAGAATAACAGGTCAGTGATTAACCAATCAGAATGCAGGATTCTCAATAACGGATGGCTAGAGGTGGTAGAATGCCAGATATTAGGCCACTTTTTGAGAAATATCTTGATGAAGTAGGAAGAGGAAGGGAGCCCTCGCTCCAAGGGCACCAGTATCTTAGTGCTATTACAAATATGCTAGGTAGTAATTGCAGGTTGGTACAATAAGGGTTACAATTAGGTAAATAGAAGATGAAGAGGGGCGATGTAGATTTAAGAAAATACTCTCCAAAGTTAAAAGTTCTGATAACTTTCTAAATGCACATTCTGAGGCAGAAAAGACAATCCTTGAATGACAAAGGATAGGCACAAGGAAAAAGCCACATATGATATTCTCTCCTGACAAATATGCTACAACACTGAAATGGATGGTATGAACAGGAAGAACCCACAATGGCAGCTCCCTTGTATGAAGATAGGTGGAGAAAGGGGGTGTAAGAGCCTTTACAAGGGGCTGTAAGTTGACAGAGTCTCAGCCTCCCCTTACCACTGCATATTAGATGTAGCAAGGTGTACCGTAAGTACATGTCTGCAAAGTGAATCCAGCATTTCAACTTAAAATTGAAATCTTTTTAATGAAGGTCATTTCAGACTAGGAAACCTCAGATGGCTCTTGCTTTAAAAACTGCACACTCACAATAAAAATTCAACAGATTGAATCTTGGATCTCATGATTGATTAATAGCCCTTACTGGTTTAAATATCTCCGCTCCTTTATCCACCAGTATGTAATACTATTTTTACGATGCAGTTTTGATACAGTCCATTTCAAAGTCCATACCAATAAATAAGGCCAGCATGTAGGTTGTCAACAAAATGAACTATCAAGCAAAGCATTTGGTGCCCCTAAAGATCTCCTACACCCCCACTGCCCACAACCACCAGTCATATTTCATCACAATTGCACTTGAACTGATTTAAGAATCAAAGAAGTTTTGATAACATGCTTCATCTTCTGTGACACATAATCACAGATATAACACTTGTCAGGCCTGTAGAGTGAATGGCCATAAAGCCAGCAATAGTGCAACAACCTATGCACCATTACCACATGTCACCAACACATGGCGCCATTGTAACCATCTTCTGCTGCTCAACGTGACATTTATGAAACAAATAATACCAGCACAAGGGAGCAGTGCTTTGAAGGCATACACAAGGCTATAGGCTATGTCTTTGCACGTAATGAGGTGTAGTGAAAGGGGTACCATCAATGTGTTGAATAATATTTGAATGGACGCAGAATTCCTTGACTCCATAAGCGTTGGTCACAAGGGATTGGTTGTAACCATTCTACAAAAACATGTATACCTCCACAACAGCAGTTGCCACAACTTGGTACAAATGACAGTGCTCAATAGTGACCGAACAGAGATCTAACAGTTAAGTATAGACATGTGAAAGACATTACTTTCTCTTTTAATGTCCTCCTCAAGTTGCCTGGATTTTGTTTATACTATTTCCAAGGCCTACAGAACTGTAAAGCTACCTCATTCTTCATATGTGCGCCTTGATGTAGAAAAATGTGCTCACCACTAAAGGTATAGGTCTGTGGGTAGTCAGAACCACAGAGCACAACACTATGTCAATAATGTTTTTATACTGCAACCATACACAGCGTGCATCAGCCACAAATATGCTTGGTCTGCAAGGAAGAGTGTTGCCTGACACTCTGAAAGTGTATCAAACCCCTCAGCCAGAAATAGCTTAAGTTACTCCTTCCTACACCATACAATCAGTGCCACAGAGACATTGGCAAAGTGAGACTTCTCAAACCCTCTTCAGCAAATTGATGCCACCTTTTCCTTCTATGTCCTCTTACCAGTTTCCACTATTTGGGTGTAACCTCAAACCTACCCCCATCCTGTGACCTGACAGTCAAAACCTGTCAAAACAATTACAAAGGGATTATCACAGTTATGGGATTTATCTGAGAGGAGATGCTGTCTATGACAAAGAAATCACTTAAACCTGATTTTGCCTTCTTACTTTGTATGCAAAATATATTCCATTCAAAAATTTCCCTCAATCCTTATTCTCTGAGTGACTTAAAAATAAATTCTGATGCATCTTGGCATAAAGTATGTAATGATGCATTGCATACATGTTGGGTATAGGAAAATGCTCTGTAAAGGTTCAATCTTCCCCATACAAAGAAGGTCATTAGTGTATTACAGCATGTTACAGTACACATACCATACGAAAAGTCTGCATAGGAAATCTAGATGTGCATATGTTATGATTGTGAATGTGCAGTTCCAAAAAATGAGTCAAAGATTTCAAAGTGAACTATGAAAGGACTGTTAGGCATCCATCTGCCGAAAATGCACTAATAAAATGAAAGTTGAGCATTGAATCATGGGAATTCTACCAAAGAAAACTTCATAAAAGATTAGTTGCAGACCATATGTTAATACTTTCATTTCATCCCATAAAACTTAAGATGTCTTTCACAGGGAAAAAACTCCATTAAAAACAACATTGGTAAAACACACTTGGTAAACTAGTCAGTAAACTCCAAAGCATGACTCTAAAGTCAAAGAAAACACCATGCTGATTCCCATATTATTTTCTTTAAAATATGTCAAGGACAGAGGAATAATTTCAAATATTCCCTTGCAGAAAATAGATGGAGTTGAACTTTTGGTTGTCAAATATTGTCAAATTTAACAAACATGAAAGTTAAAGAGCAGTTTTCTCAAGCATGAAAGCCAAATAATTTGCACCTTTCAATCTTTCAAGGCACGTAACATGTTCACGTTCCCTATCCTTCTTAATCACAACAGCGAAAATGTCAATGGAATTACCATCGGAGGACTGGAGGCTGGTGGCCAATCACAAAACAGGACTATTTTGCCACACCACCTTTCACAAAGGAAAGTGCACTGCAATGCTAAGCTATCAATCAAACTGCCAATGATAATTCAATTTATCTGCCCTGCATTAATTTGATGAAAGTGGATTTTGATCACGTTTGAATGAAATAAGAAGTAATCGAGGGGAAACACGGTAAAAATTTTGCTTTCTGTCATGGACTGGTAGGGAACTTGCTGCAGTCCGTTCACATTTGAAAAGCAATCATTCTACTAGTAATTCTAGAAAACATGAATAGAAGTCATTGACATGAAGACTTCTTGCTCACTTTGAAAGAAATGACAAATGGATTCCATAAACTTCCAAGTTTTAGTCTTATGCAAAAAAGAAATCAAGCTGGGTTGGCACTTGGAAATTTCAATTTTTATGTGAAAAGCTGACATCATGAATTACCTTGACATTTGGCTTATATAATTGTACTGTAACACTAAACACAATTCTTCAGTAATACAAACTGGATGCGTTTTCCACTTTTCAAACTAGGCATCCCATTACTGACTACACAGTCTGCCGACTGAAGGAAATGTCAGCAGGCTTAAGCAGATCTCCATGCAAAAGTTAGGGCTTAAAATCATGTCTAAGCAATAGCTTACTCTAGGATTTATACATGACTACTCTAAATGCATACAGGCCCATAGCCAGGATTTTGTCCTGAAAGGGGTTCTAGACTACACTAATCAAAGGATGCAATAGCTGCTGCTTGATGGCACAGCCCTTCTTATGGGTGTGGGCCCTGAGGCTCATCTCACAGCCCCTGGTAGGTTTTGGGGACAACTTCCCAGAGGTAAAGGATCTGAGGAAGCGTACAAAAGGCACTTTTAGGGAATCATCTTTCATACTCCAATCATCACAGGAGTATGAAATCCCTGGCCCCAAATCTTCCCCTTCACTATGCATTTAATATGAATGCACATCATATTTATTAAGGTCACAGTCTGACCTCATCCAGGCTATAGATTTAGTATCCACATCAGACATCATATTCATATTCTTCCTGCATTAACATCCATGAAAAACCTTTAATGTCAATACTACATAAACTAATATCACTAGCCCTAATTCATTCAAAGATTATATGCTATTACCTTACATCTGACTGTAAAAAGTCACAATATATTACAGTTTCTCATGTTGGTGAAGTGACATTTTGTATGGTGCATTCATTCTACAACATCAGTATCAGATTGTTTATACTGGCTAATACTGAAAAATCAAGTATGCTGTAACAGTGATGTTGAGTAATATCAGTACAACACATGTCACTTCTTAACTATCTCATACAATTGCAATTACTACTACAAGTTCATCAGAAAATTCAGAAACAGACTTGTACCAGGGATCCTGATCATCAATTATGAAAACTCATCAGGTCTAAATACCAAGTAAGAGGCTTAACACACTATACAGCTACACCTGTTTCTTCCAATCAGAATGCACATTCATGATTCATATTTGGATGAGGGTGAAGATTCCTCAACACTGGGTTGGTCTAGTGCCAACTAACTAATGACACTTGAGACCAAACCTTCTGTAAGCCTGTCTGTCTCACTTCATTGAAGAGGTTTAGATAGGTGTCAATCTTTTTATCAAACAATCATATTTTACCTTCAGGGCATTCCTAAGATGTATCCCAAGACAACAGTAAAAAATAGCTAGACTTTTGCCTTTCCAATTCACCCATGAAAACAAAAAAAAAAAAAAAAAAATCAAAAATGGTAGAGAAGTATTTAAGACACAAACTTTGACCTTAACAAAAGCACACATGGGCATTTTGAATGTAATATACCATTACTGCATGACTCATTGTCAATGTCATGGTGCCATGCCTACCAAAATACAAACAAAGACATACAGGTGAAGACTGGACCAATAAATGTCAGGGAGGAACCAGCCTCATTCCTCATGAAAGCTTTCTCTAGAGTACAATACTACAGACATTATTGTTTCAATAGTCCCATGAGTCCATACCTACCCAAAGAGAAACATCCAATTCATAAATTCTTTTCTGTTTTTAATTCCCCTGCAGGATCACTACTAACTGTATGATCCCTCTATTCATCCTACCCAGAAGCAATACACATGTTCATGTATAGAACTAGGGCTAGCCAGAAACACTTTGTGTGCATCCTTGTCAGAGAAATTGAGAAAAGTCAGTGACTTCACTTTAAGACCCAGAAAACAAAACTCTGAAACAACACCTTTGCAGCGGAAGGAGAATGAGGACAAGTTGTTAGCTAAAATAGGGCACATTGGGGGCAAGATGCCAAAACTATTCTGAGCTGCTTGCAGTATGCGAGATTTATGCAAATTACATGTACCAAGGGGTAAGTATATGTTTGCTTCAGTGCTAAGGGAATCACTTCCTTCATCCTAGCTAGTGGCAACACACATGTTAATGCATGAAACCAGGGCTAACCTCTGGTATAACACTGAGGACTAAAAGGAAATATTGCATTAATAAGACTTTTTATTTAATCCATTCTGTTTTACAAATGATCATTGATTAGGTCCCTAACGATGAAGGAGAGAGGTAACTGGGAAAAGATTTCTAGCCGGTGAGTACTAATTAACAAGTAATTAACCTTTCTATAACAACTGACAAATCTGTTCACACAAACAATTATGCATGCAAAACCACACCTTGTCACCTCTGATATGAAATCCACCAATCAAATCAATTTATCACATTAAGTCAGACAATAACAAATACCTTCTATAGCATGTGGAAAATGTTCATAAAATATAAACGAACTACTGAGAACCGTTACCACACTGTCTCTATTGGACCACAGTACTAAGGGGGTCTTAAAACTTCCCTGGTATACTATACACAAACCGATAGTTACTGTAATTCAAATTGTAGCTCTTGGGCCTAAGCATGTTGCTTCGCTTTTGGAATAACAGGATGCTGAAAGAGATTGTTGGTGCTTCAGCAACTGCTAGTATCAGTTAAGCCCCTATTCAGAAATGAAAATTTTATGAACCTGTGATGCCACTCGTCAAAAAATTATGTTAAAGCATTCTGCAGATAAAGTACCACATTCGTACCGTTCTGTAATAACTAATGCTCACAGTGTGAGACGTGAACAGCATGGTGAATAGAGAGATGGCACTGATGGAATCTCCCTAGGTGGGTTGCAATATTCCACAGTACTGCACAGATGGTACCGCAACTGTGGTGGTAGCTTGCTGTGAGCATGAAAAACAGGGTCATGGGAAGTGCTTGGGGAAGCGAAGTCAGCACGCATTGCATAATGAGGGTAAATAGGACCCGGCATAAGGCTCTTCTTAAATGAATATGCAGCTGATGAACGTTGCATGTGGGTGAGGCTTATTGTTCGATAATGAGCCGGTTCAATGAGGAAATTATTGCTTCTTTCTGTCTATATTTTGGGAGATTTGTGTTGATCTGCTACAAGTTATTTGTGATTTATGTTTGAGAAGGGGAATAGACCACAATGGAATTACATTGGTGTCACTTTATATTTTTTCAAATGCAATATTTCCCTTTAAGAGACAGCTACTGGGAACATGCTTGATCCAAATACAAATGAAGAGAACAATATCCTATTTCATCAAAGCTTACAGAACTCAACCAGTTTATTTGTACTGAAAGTGTGGAAGAATATTTTAATGTGGGCAATCATTATTCCAAAATATATTTTAGGTGTGCGGCAACCTAAATTAAAAATACACCTTTAAAGATAGCTACTCTGATTAGCCAGTGATCCCTGCACGATCAGTGGAATGTGATAAACACAGTGGATCCTACATCAATACATGTTTATCATTTAACGCTCTATCCTGATAAACTTTTTCCCCCTTATCTTCCTTTTTGATCTTTCCACAAGTGATTTTTGTCATTCCAAGTGTTAAATTTAAACAGTACCCAATAGACATCATGACATCATCAGATCGCCACTAGTTACAGGGCATGATGGGAAAGCATTATTTGTCCATTGACCACCATCCTGCTGTCATCACCCATTACAATCTGGCACCTACTAGAAGGAGTGGAATGTACCAAGACGGTCCTTGGGGCCCACCTGCCAACAGTATTTTCTCTGCTGCTTTTTTGGAGTGATTTGAGAGGAGGCCGCTGCAGGCTACAAAGTTCTTGCCAACATTAACTTCTCTGTTTTGTTTTCCCATGTCAAATCATCCAGAGATTCTTTTGTCATTAACAGCTTTAAGTACTCCATATCGATGAGTCTGTTTGTATCACATGAAGTGGAACTATGCTGACAACTCAAGCTACACAATGTCCTGGTTGGATACACATCTGGGTCAAATACAGCGTTCTTGAATGATTTCTGATGTTATCTCCGCCCTTTTTTTTTTTTTTTTTTTTTTGAATTTTACCATTAATGCTTAATCAGAATTTTGGAGATGTTTGACAGTTGTATGTCAGCAAAAATAAGCATAATCTGTACTCTGAACGGTTCATTTTAGTCTACAAAAGTTATTTTTTAATCAGTCTTCATACGGTGCTATGAAATATGTGTATTTCTGATAGCTTTCTGGCTGCCAATTTCTAACAATTTTTAGTTTTGGCTTCTGATTGGAAACCCTCCAATGTTCACTACCACCAAACTACATGAAGTGTTTCAAATCATGTATCAATACCCTATGCAGTATTAAACTGTTTATGTTTTCAAACAATTGTAATTGCAACTACACCATAATTGCTAACATCACCCCTGAATCAATGCATTACTCCACATCTGTTTTGTGTCTGAAAGCACATGAATTACACCTTATGTAGCTCTGAAACTTAAATTATAGAGCTACCTTGCAAACATGTTGTTTGTCAATTGAAACCTGTCAAAAGATGCAAGTAAAAATCAATTTTCAAAAGTACAAGAACAGGAACATTTGTCAATGTATGTGAGTACATACTTCATGTACTCACCACTATGTCTAGGAATAAGTGTGCAAATGTGCTGTTGTGTTTGCATGCAGAAAATTTTTGGAATGAGCACCAAATTTTAAACATGTGAGAAAGAAAATGAGTACAAAATCATGCTCATGGCAACATTAACTTTAATGCTTTGATCAAAGTGCTCTCTGATGTTACAAAATAACCACCCACTGTGCTGGCATCACCCCCTAAGCTAACACCCTTTTATAGCCCCTTTCACACTACACACAATATGATACGACTTGACATGTTATGATACCACACAATAACATGTCGCCAACTCTTTCACACTACAGGCGAATTTTTTTCGTTCTCTCAGAAATATTCCAATGACCATGATCTAACAAGATAGCAATTCTACGTAATCACTGGTCACACAAAATATCACTTGGCAACAAGTAGGTGAAAGATGAAATTATTTCAACTCAACTAAATCTCAACTCCACTTAATCGCATTCTATCGCATTTGTATCCTGCCTAGCTTGGAAGAGTATTAAAAAGTAAAAACATTGTTTTCAATGTTGTTACATAGTATTTTTTTATCGTATTTTATCATGCCACACCGATTGTGAAAGGGGCTTCAAAGGCTGCAACTTAGGAAATAGACAATGATGTGCATGTTAACGCGCAAGCGCGCCTTAGCGCCGAACGAAGGCGCTAGATGCCTGACTTTTACAACACAACGTAATACAGCCATTGCCTTCGTGACATCCGATGAAGCCTACATGGGTTAGTTAGTTAGATGAAGTTTAACGGCCCAGTTTCCAACCAACTGGTTCAAGTCGAGTCGGTCACGGCCTTTTTTCCAGTTGTGGCTCACTGGCTTGTTTTTCCTTACTCCATTGCTTGTGCGGAGCATCACGCACAACGGCAGAAGGTTCCATTTTTAAAGTCTTTGGTATGACTCGACCTGGGAATCGAACCCGGGCCTCCTGGGTGAGAGGGGGATGCTCTACACTAGACCCAACACACAGTCTTGAAGCCTACATGGGGGCCGCCATGACACTTGTAATACGGCAAAGCAATTCCGCAAAACAACTATCAAAGGTATGTTTAGTAAAACATCGTGAGTGTTTAATAAGCTTAATACGTGAGCAAATGGGGCATATAAATTATATGTTTCACATGCAAAAGGTTTTGTTCCGATCTATTTGGTGTAAAATAATCTTTTGCCATAAATTTTGTTATCTCGTCGTAAAAGACAATTCAGCAACGTAGAACACACGTAATGAAAACTGCATTGTGACGTCACCAGAATGAACGCGTTTGCCATATTACAGCTCATACAGTGTGGCTTCATGTTTTACGGCAAAGTCAGGCATCTAGTGCCTTCGGCACTAACACATGCTTGCACATGTTAGCATGCACATCATTGGGAATAGCCTACATATAGATATGGTAAGGAGGAGTGTACATGACTTATACTTACATCAAAGTTGTATATTGGCGTTGATTCACGATCCAGCCTAGGGTTTGCAGTTGAGATCACACCTAAAAATGAAGCAAAAAGAAAAGAGCTGTGGTTGTAAATGAATGCCATTGAGAAGTGACTGTCACATGACCACATCAACTAAGAATGGATCTTGAAAACTATGTGGAAGAGAAGAGCAGTCTGGCAAATCATCTGCAGTTTACAACTGAATCCAGTACGTACTTGTAAACTGTTTAGATGCTTACTTGAGACATAAACAAGTATTTCATGTGATGTCACATGATTGGGATTGCCGGGCAGTGCCTGGTATATGCTTATGGGGCACAATGTCTAACAACCAAGGAAACATGATCATGTGATGTTGGTGAAACACCTCTGTAGGCTATGTCATGCACAAGTTAACAGAGATGGGAGTATTCACCTATATATACAGTGAAATCATTTGTGTCATAGTTTGCTTGATCATGAATACTACACCTGGGTCAATTATCTGAGGGAAGAATCTTTCAGCAGGACTCCTCAAAACAAGTTTGCATATATTTCTTATGTTTAAAGGTTAGTCAACACTGTATCCAAAACTGGATACAGTCTACGTGAGGGGATGGTTCTAGGATGCTCCAAGTGGTGAGCTCGTTGATCAATATCCAGGACAGAAGGGTCTAAGGGTTTTGAATATATTACAATAATATGCCTGTGTCAGATGAAAAACAGCACCGGCAGGATTCAATTTCTTTGTTTATACCTGGTAGCAACTTTTAGTGCATAGCCCCGGCTTCTTGGCACAGCCCAGCATGCACACATCCCTCAAGAGTGCAGAAGGTTATTTGCATATACACCATTAACATATCAAGAAAAGAACTGCTTGGTTGTGTGGAAGCTACATTTGTTACCTTCCTTAAGACCATAGTCCATCCCACAAAACTGAAGGTATCTCTATAAGATACCCATTAAATTGCAAGGGGCCTCAAATCCAGATTTCTAGGCACAATGGATAAAACTGTAACTAGCAATACTACAGTACCTTCACAGCATCAATAGCAACAAGATTTGACTTCCTTCAACTTACAAGGTTATAAAGTGCAGAGGGAAAGGTCAGTAGGTTGCTATTGTACATCCTTCAACTATAACTCAACAAGAAATTCCAGGAGAAGTGCAGAGGTAGTTTGTTTATGTAAAGGATGAATGACAGTGGTCATTTCCATTTCAAATGGACCTTGAAATGTGACTGCTACAAGATAAGAGTATAAATGGTAGTCCCATTTTGATGGGGGTGTAAACTACCTTTAAGTGTTAACAGAAAGACACAGGTATATTCCTGAAACTGATTTATGAAACAATTGCACACAGAACTGTGTTTTTAGTGTATATGTAAGTTGAACCACTGAGTTTCTTTCTAAACATTTATGCTTTGAATTTTAAAGTGATCTAGACCTTAAACAGGTACCCTTAACTCCTACAAACTGAAACACAAGTACAAGAATGAACAGCTGCAATGCTTCTAATGAGATCTGTACAGCATAAAGAAAAGGTTTCATTTATGACTGGAATGTACAATGAGAATATTGAAGCACCACTGAGGTAATGACATGAGCTGTTGCAGTATTTTTAATGGAAAAACTGGCTCAGTCTTCTCTCTCCTCCAACCCCCTCCTTAGCCACACCTCTTTTTTCTGTGTTGCCTGACCGACGTTTTGTGCCTTTCTCCAGGCTAAAAAGAATATTCTCAAACTCATAGGTCTTAAAAATAAAAATTAAATTTCAGTCATATTCTTTATGATAGATCTACATATTACACATACTTATTTGTAATGGAATAGCTCTGATGTTTGCCCTCACACAAAACACACATTTCTATCTGTAACACACAGACAGGCATATTAAACAATCAAAATTCCAAGAAATCCTTTCCAAAGCTTATTCCAATCTAGCACACTATAAAGTAATACCTCACAGTACCTTTCCTTTCCATTGTGATTGAATAAAAGGAGGATTAAAAGTTCCATTTTGCAACACCAAAGTGAAAAATTCAAGAAGAAATTTCATTTGTAGCAAAGAAGACAGGGGCATTGATTTGATCTTCAAGTTTCTTCACATTAGCATACCTTTTGATCGAGAAATTATTTAATTTAGATGACGCTAGGGTGAAAACTATGAACGCCTGCAAAATATGTTTCATGGTCACCTGTCCTCAAGATTGAACATTTAAATGAGTACAAAACCACAAGCTAAAGTGGTTTGCAATTTAGGAGTTCATTCACCATTCATACCACATGTCTATGACCTCTTTCCTTATCAAATTAAATAGCTATTTACATTTCTCTGCTATATCCAACAAACCACAATCTCACATTTTCTCAATGCAATTGTTTTAATTCTTTTACGTCACCTTTTCCAAGGCCTGTAAACAGATTACTTATATTCATTAGGGCAATGGCATCATCACTGCAATGAGGTTTCTGCCCTTGCATGCAACTTCAATATTATGACAAAACGATCTCATTAAATATGTTAATTACAAAAGACAAAAGACCTTCATTTAGGGATAAGTAGAGATTGATAACAACAATTAGCTACTTCTTTAATAGTAAAGTAGCCTGTAAAAATGATCTTAAGAATGTGGTATTTTATGAGTTATCACTGTTATGGTACTACTCAATATCTGGTGTCGCAGAGCATTTCACAATACTTGCTATTATAAAGCAAATAGCAGGGCATTAAAAGCAAAAATGCGTAGAAGTTTTCAGTATGCATATAGCCACAATTAGAACAACTACTGTATTTCTGAAGTCTAGTGCAATAAAACACTTCAGACTGGGGCAACAACAAGGATACTAAATACAGTGTATCAAAACTGATTTTTTTTTAATGAGATCTCACTGTTTTTGTCACCTTAGCTTACTAAAATTGACCCCTCTCCAATTATTTAAACAGCAATTCATAGACATTTGAAAGAAGTTTATAATAAACTAAAAATATTAATGACTGAAAAGAATTGATCAAAGTATATTTCTGCAATGTGAATATTAAAAACTGAAAAGAACTGATCAAATTTCTTGCAAGGGACACACTACACTTAAAGACATACACTCATCATCCCAAAGTATATTTTTAGTGTGGGGGTATCAAAATTCTCAGTTGGTGACTGTTCTTTGATTGACAGCAAAGTCTGAAAATTCAAAAGATGCAAAGTACCTCACATTCCACACCAGTCAGAGAGAATGCTTGGATTACACGTTATAGCCTTGTATGCTCACCAGGACATGACCTCAAGAAATACATAGGTTTGTGTCTGCACAAAGAGGAGCATTGTGTAGTTATGGGAGGAGCCACAAGTAGTACAGGTGGGAGAATTGGAACTGTCTGGGATGACAAGATTTTCCCTTTAATGCTTGGTGGCCTAAGCACACATTGCCATCACAGCATGTGATATGTTAACACACCCCAACTATACAAAATACCCTGACCAACTAACTACTCTGATATTAATGAATAGAGCTCGCCTTAATGCACTCAACTGGTTGTAACTGTCCAATGTAACTGCCCGCAGTATAATTAAAACCTGGACACCAAAGAATCTAATAGCTTGTATGCCACATTTAAGTAGCAGGTAAGAGACTATACAATAAAATACGTGACTACTATTCCCATTAAGTGGGTATCAATTCGCTCTCTACTCAAAAGGTCAGCTGAGCTCAGTTGTACACGATCTCTACGCAAATGAAAATGCTGAGCAAAATTCAATCTCAGTATCTACTCTTCCAATGCTTCAATCTAAAGGACAATATCATCAGTATCCACGATTCAAAGCCTACCCCTAAATGAAGATTCAAAGACTAGGAGACATCCCCTAGGGAACCTGCTTTGGATTAACTGCATCATTCATGATTCTGACAACATTTCTCGTGACCCCAGGGAGGAGTCGAATCACATATGAGCACCCGGAGGGGAGTAGATTTACAATTCAATTAGTCTACACAGGCACATTATTTCTGCACAGTCGTCAGAATGTGCTGATCATCGCAATACCAAGACAAAATTAATTTTTGGGAAAAAGGAATGTGCGGCCTCTTTTCTAACAAACAGCAAAAATGGTAGATATTTGTGAAGCATTTAAGTGGGTGCAAATATGACCTAAGGATGCTTAACAATAGGTAGGTATATGGTAGGGAAAGACTGAAGAATTATATGTAGGAATGCATTAACAGTAATATATAGGGCAGATTGAACTGTATCACTGTATGGCTTTGATATTAAATGTGATATAGAGAACCAACTCCCCATGCTAAGACAAGATAGAGCAAAGGTGGAAAGATTGCATGGTGAGATGATGCAAAATGAGCTTGATTTGAACAGTAGCAGGCCAGGCATGTTGCCAGGTCTATGGATTTCAAACACTACAGCTAGCCTTCAAAGAATAAAAGTTGCCAGTTGCCAGCTGCCATTGACCACATACCTAGAAAGTATGACAAAATGGGGCTTCTTAAAGGGAGAAAGTACTTGCCCCATTTAATTTTCAAAAATTTGCTAAATCTTACAGATCTCCACTTACTTTGCTTACAAACATTTTCCATTATGTTTCAGTACAAAAACAATGAATACTGAAGGTAAACCGAAGGGATACTTTGCCTTAATTTAATAAAAAAAGTTCAACAAAAATTGTCACATGATTGGAAGGAGCCATTCCTGAGTTAGGATGGCGGGGTATACTGATTCAAATTGGGGGACTGCATTTTCCCCTTAAACAATGCAGGGTGTATCTATTTAAAGTTCATAATTTACAAGACTATTCTACATATTGACATAATTTGACTAGTAAATAACCTTTGGTACAAAGCTGATATCTCACTTTCTAAGGATGTATACTATAGCATATTTCAGATATTTACAATGTAGGAGGGTGGCTTTAGCCTCTTAGTGGCAGCTGACTGGAGGAGATCACTACAACCTCAAATTTTATTATTATTGTCAGGAAAGTCACTGTGACAGTATCACACATGTACAGTAAAATATACATGCAACTGAAGTAAAGAATCAATGTAAACCTACAGATATAACAGCAAGTTAACAGCAAGCCATATCTTTTAGACACCTGGTCTAACACTCATAACCTTTGTTACAAGCAACCCTTCCACTAGTTAATTGTTGGATCTTTACTGATGTTACAACTTGAAATGCTGCTCACAGTCACTGGACAAATCACTGAAACTAATGTTCTTTATTTACTAGTGCCCAACTGAATGCATACATGACTGCTTCCAGTAAAGATTGGAGAAATGGGAGGGGGTTGTAGTACTGCTCCAAAATTTTACTGCTGGAGAGAGAAGCTGCATCCCCCTATCCTGCCTCATACTCCTGTGTTTCCTACCAAAATTGTTTTTTTTTTCCCCTTTGCTTGGCATTATGTATTTAATATGGACTATCAATTTAAACAGTTGAAGTTATATGTGCTTCCATATACTTGTATGATAACGTGATGGCAATATAGGCCTACATACAGCACATTACTCTATGGTCTCATGTACAGTAGGTTCATATCAGTGTTGCATCAATATTGGATCAATGCTGAGATATGAATCTTTGATATTGGTTTTATTAGTACAACACAGGCTATCCAGGACATTCACACATTAAAGGGGCTTACTGAGTTGGTTCGCAAAATTGAGAAATTTTTTCACACCTGTTAAGATTTACTCACATCTTGATAGTAAATGGTCAAAATAAGGAGATTCTGCATATCTGACTAACAACTGAAATGGCAATGATAGGGTAATTAATGATTAAAGTCATTTATTACAAATTCGTGACCAGACATTTTTTACCACTAGGTAGTAATCATATGCAACCCCCGTCCACAAAAACGACAACTCACATTTTCAGTAACTGTAGGAAGTGAAACATGAGTAATGAAGCTAACTAGAAGCATTGTCAAGGAATGCTTTCCTTCAAACTCATCACAAAAATAATCGATATCAACTCAATGAGGCATACATCATTAAATGTGTAGACAACTAGGCATACATTATTTGATTGTGACAAATAACACATCATCCTTTATATTCTTGGTAGCATTAAAAGTGATTTCCTAACCTGACTTTAAAGGATCCCATCTCAACACCATCAATTAAACTTGCCAAAGTCCATTCTTATTTATAGTTTCTGCCCAACAATAACTAAAAACAGGCATATTTGATAAAGATTGAAAAATGAAGGAATTATCCAAAACATGCAACTTAGGATGAGCAAGACATTAAACTGGATGGCAAGCAATACCAAATAGATAACTATTTTCTTTATAGATATGAAAAAAATTGGCTTAAAGTAGTGTAGGTATCCTTTTAAAGGGCATATACTTCACATAAAGCAACCTCAAACTTAAGTGAATAAAACTTACTAATTCACTTCAGGCTATTCAGCCTATTCATCTCCTTTCAGTTGTCTATTCACCTCAGTTTGAGGTAGCCTTACATGAAGTATCTCCCCTTTAAAGACTGAAGCAATCTACAAATTTTCAACTAAATAAACAACAAGTCAACACACATATGAATATTTTTGTTGGGACTAGAGTCATAAGGTTGTGCGGGAGATGTAGGAAGCATATGGGGGTGTGCACAATGACAGCTCACATTGGTTGTCAAATCAAACCCTCAGACACCTTTAGCAAGACTTGGCTGGAAGTAAGGACTATTCTTTAACAGAAGCAGCAAGAAACCAATAAATCCTTAACAACAGTGTTAACCATACCTCAGTTGTTTGCCTAAACAGGGCCCCTGAATACTGTAAAATTCTTAAGAAAACATTTCAGAATGATCTAAAAGAAAGCGAACCCCCCAGGTGTGCCATGTCACCAATTTAGCCAGTGCCTAAAATAACATTTCCAAATGGATACATCAGTCATGTTCTCAGACAGTTAACGATTGATCTTGCAGTTTGGTAAAGAGAGTAGGAAAGTTGCTCAGAACTATGGAGAGGCACCTAATTATTCTTATGTATTACTAGTACCTTAACAGAATTAGTGACTTACTCCATTAGTTCCAATACTGTAAGAAGTAAGAAAGTTGGACAGTGCTACTTTTCAGTGTTGACACAGCCCAGTGGTGCACAAGAGGGGGGGGGGAATTGGGCCATGGCCCCCTCACGGATGCCATTTTTTTTATTTAATTTCTAAAAATATGTTTATTTTGTAAATTACAATTTATTTACTTCAAAAGGTAGCACATGTGTCACCAAATTACATGTAAAGACACCTAATTCTTCAAAATTTTTCAAAGGAGAGGGGGATATCCCCTCCCTAGGCTGCCGATCACACAACATACTGTTTGCCCTTGAAAAAAATCCTGGATACACCATTGACCCCCCCCTCCCCTCTCCTGCAATGGGCATTCTATATCAGCATCTGTTGATATACCCCATTTCGGTATCAGTAAAATTTTACACAAACTACGGATGATATTAGTATCTGATGTGACTCGTTATATACTTCATAAAAATGTTCCATTATTCTGATGTAGTTTGATCATAAGTCCCTTGCATGAAACCGAAACAAATCTTAGTGGTAGTGCCTATAGTAGCCTGCAGTATTTTTTCAAAATATTGGATTCAGATTGGTATTGCCACATATCAAGAATTGCAATATTGATATCAGTAATATCGGCTGTCTGTACTATCAGTGCAATACTACTTCACATAGGTGACTGTGAAATGAGCAGTGGTCTTTACCAATTCTCAGAACTTAGGCCTATGTTCCACTTAAAAATTTAATTCTAACAGCATCCACATCTTAATACTCCCTCCTAATGCTTCAAGTAACTGGAACATCCCTACAAAGAAACAAATGTGCAGTTATTGAAAGCAATTTTCCACCAAAAGGCAAACTATCCATATTGTTTTCCAACATCGTGCAACTTAAGAACACACTTTCCTCCATAATCCAAAAATTTATTACAGAAGTTTTAATTTTTATAGTAGCACTCCAAAGAATTCATCACCATCTAGATTACAATGAAATGGTTTGGTTGTAATAATACCCTCCCAGGGAATACAGAACTCAAAGACTTCAATGGTGAAAGGCACTTTTATCGAATTCTACTGTTTTTGGTTTCTCGAAAGGGAAAACTTAGGAGCCGCTCTTGCTGACCTTGCAAAAACTTGAGAGGGACTGGGAATTGTAAAGTCGGTAATGACTACCCTAACTCACACAAATTACAATGCATGCAATGCATCAGTACACTGATGAGTAGTAAACACAGCTCCAGTCATCGTTGCCTGTGATAACAGCCAACGACGTAGT
>WURT03668800.1:0-15867 GCA_009936505.3 Holothuria glaberrima | reverse complement strand
ACATTTTCTAAATTGATTTGGCATTTTCTAAATTGATTTGGCTGCCAAAAACTGAAAGGGAATACCAATCAGCATTATTTTAGGCAGTTCACATATTCTTGACAATAATTCTGGCTGGTTACATCATGGAACATATGAAAACCCCTGAATTGGGGCAAATACTGTAACTGCTAGACTGCCTGTATTTCAAAACTGCCAGATTTTCTGTGAGGCAATCTGCCAAATTTGGCATTCAATATGATAAAAAACACCAAACAAAAATTCCTTGGCATTAAAATTCCAGTTGCTTAAAAATCATCACATTTTAAGAAAAAATTGGCCTCCTTTTTACGAACACCGACCAAATTCATTTGATTGTGCTCTTAGGGTGAGTGAATTTTGGGGCATAAATTATGCATTTTGCTACAGTTTCCTACAGAAATTGCAAAAAAATAGACAAGTTTTAGGAATATTGATAGTCTAATGAAAAAAAGCCACCAAAATGCTGTTTGGCAAATGTATGTTTTTAAATTATGCACAGGAATACCATCGCAAAAAATGCTGGATTCAGTGCTTTTTGTCATTTAAAATGCCCATATAGCAACCCTGCTCTCCATCCAAGTTTCTAAGGGAAGCATCAAAACCTGATGTGTAAAACAATTCCTAAAATAGTTTCAAATTCAAATTGGCAGAAACCAGTGGTGCAGGTGGCTAAGTTCTAACACTATAATCAATTTATATGCCTGCACAATTTTTGATACAATTAAACCAAGTTGACAACTATTGAGGTGTAAATGTGTGGTCAAATGCTATAGGACCATGTACAATTGCTAACCAGATGTTAGAGATGTAATACCTCTGACAATAAGGCTTATTCAGTACAAGGAATCTTGCAAGCCATGTGCAGGCTAAAATGTAGGTAGCACAACTATTAAACCAGGACTGAAATTGCAAATCATCAGTGGGGATGCTCATCTTCTATTCCAAATGCACATTGATACACTGCAGGGGCGGGTACAAGATATGATTGATCTCTGTCCTGGGGAGGGTTCTAAGGGGAGGGGAGGGGTGGGTGTCCTTAGGAACTTTTTGCTTTTGGCTGATGGCTGAGACGCAAAATGGTGCTATACTGTATTTGACACATTTTGAAGCACTTTCTTTTTTTGCCTCGACTTTTTTTCTACGCTTGACAGCCAATGGGGGTGCACGCCTGTTGTACCCCCTTCTCTCCCCTTCCCCCCCCCCCGGATGGGCCACTGTAATGACCAGGAAATTATCCTCTGAAATGACATTAATCCTTTGCTGGCAGTAATGTTACCCCTCAAACAGCTTCTCTGTATTAAGATATGTGTAGTACTTAAAGGGAATGAGCCATCAGCCATCCCAAATTTATACGAAAACATCTACATCTTATAAATTACCTCTAGTTTCCCTTACAAATGTCTTTGATGCTGTATTCAAACAAAAGTATTTCATGCAGAAGGTAAACTGGTAAACTTAGTGTACTTATTCTGCATTCAGTGACAAAAATATTGTCACATGTTTGAATAGAGCCATTCATGAATCAGAATACCAGGGTACACTTATTCAAATTGGGGTAACACCATTTGCCCTTTAAGAATGAATACAAAAGATATGGGATAATGATATCAATGAGTATACAATGATGCACCAATCACATCGGTGATGTGAATGCACAACTCTACAATTTATAAAGTTGTGTGAAAGAAGTAGTCCTGGAGTGTTTAATAAGTGTTTTTGTGCTGAAACAATGTTTACAAGCAACCAATATTACTCAGTATCCCATATTTTAATATTGGCCAATACCTCAACTTAAGAAATTATTGAATTGTACACTAAACCACAGGCTAATCTACACTACCACTATTGTTCCCTCTATATTTATAACAAAATATTCAGACAAAACTTCTAACATCAGAAATTTACCTGAACATTCATGCTAAAGTATATGTCAAGAAACATGCGATACTCTTTTTCAGCATTTCTGGTTAATTTTCCCAAAACAAGACAAAAATGAGAAATATATGGGTCAAACCTGATTATGAATACGTACCAATAATCTGTCTAGTACTTTGTTTAAAGGCATGCCGCTCAGACAAAATCTGAAGAGTGTGCATCACCGTCCTGGTCTTGAAGTTGCCACCGGCACAAAAACCTTGCAGGGATTCCTCCAGAAACTCAAAAAAAGGGGGGGGGACTTATTACTGCTAAACCCCATGTCCAAACTGATGCTGTGACTGACCAAAGTTATAAGTGGGTTCAGGTGGACAGAAGCTTGCTTCAAGGCCCCTATAAGGTGTAATTTAAGGCCATTTATTTATGAAAGTTCAAACATTGCTGCAAAAGTATCTTCTTAAGTATTAAAAAAACAAGATATTGATAATTTTTTATTTTTATGGAAATGAAAAAGGGGGATTTTACCCTCCTTCTGGAAAGGGAAGGGGACAAATCCCCCTTTCCCTCCCTCTTGATGGAAACCCTGCCTTGGCTGCAAGGACAAAACATATTGCTTTCACTTCTTTTGGAAACATTTTCAAAGTGAATTAAACTCTTTCTTTCTCTCCCCCAGATGTTACGTATTTGATTGAAAAATTAGTCATGAATTGTATGAAAAAACTTCCTAAAAAATAGGAATTCTTGGCAATATATTGAATTAAAATTTAGCACCAAATGAAACACCATTTTGGATCTAGCCCACCTGACATGAAAAAAAAATTTCCATATGGGAGGGGACACCCCTTTCCTTAGACCCCTTCTCCCAGGATAGCAATCAGTGTCATCTGCCAGATAAGAGACAAGTGCCCAGACAAAATTTGGACCTGTGGAAAACACTGCTAATGACTCCAAACAGTTCACATTTTCCCATTAAAACTAACCCACCTTCCTCAATCTCATTGGACTAATAACCCCTCCCACACTGTAGTTTTGTTGCTCAAGTCTGTAGCCAAAAAAGGGGCATTCCCCTAGAAAATCTCCTCCTAAAAAGTTAATACTTTAATGATGGCTTCATGCATTTTTTCATAGTTTGCTTCCCTAGAAGGTTCTTCCCCCTTCCCTTCACGCTATGTAATTCCCTTACAAAGCCTTGTCTAGCTCCGGGCCTGGTTCAAGGCCAGTTCTCAAATACAAAAGAAATATTACTGCAGCTTGCACAACATTTCCAAACAATCTACTGTATATATTACACTGTTGTTATTTGAGAATCCTTTCTCTTTTATCCATCAAAGAGCCACTCCACTATTAAAACTCCCCCTACTATTCCTACATTACCACTTTACCTCTGCATTTCATGGTTCACTGAATTGGAGAGAAGCAACAGGGGCCTTCTACCCACTTCTCTTGAAAATAATCTAAACCCAGGTGACAATTTATTTCACTAAGACTGCTTTAAATTGGTTCACATAAGAAATGTCAAATTTATGCAAATAAGGAAATAACACTTTACACATTGTTCACTTTTCCCCTTAGGGTGCAAGTATCACCTCCACAAATGAACTATGAATTCCCAATTTTGACAAAAATCCCCTAATCAATCATACAAAATAGATTCACCTACAGAGTTGTGTCTACTATAAACTGTTCAGACAATGATACAGTACAAACACACTAATAATAATATAAACAACATACTATCAAGCACTTCAATACGAAACACTAAAGCTATAGGCTATCATGATACATGAATGTATGCACCGTTTTAACTAAATAATCCCCACAATTCCCTGGTTTGGGAGTCTAAGCACCCCAATACTTACCTCCTACTGACATATGTATACCATAACTGTCCACAATTGTCATGTTTATCCAAAGCTAGAGTCTGATATGTATGTAAATAGGAGGTATAGTAAGGAGAAACTAAAAATGGAGGCCAAAAAGGGTAAAAAATTCACAGGGGTTTCTAGGTGAGTGTTTTCTGCCACTGAGCCATTGATTTGCCGAGTCTTTACCTGCTGGCAATAATGGCCCACATAGGTAAACAGGAGGTTATGAGGGGCAACACAGATTTCATACAATCAACTCTGCAACAGGGGTGAATGAAATCACAGAACAAGGGTTGGTTTAAATATCACTGTGCATGGGAGCAGGACCCACTAGACCAAAGGTTTGCTAGTATGAGGGTTCACTATATACTAAACATTAGCTAGTACAGTATATATTAAAGGAACATATATGGCCATGTTCAAATTTTGTACATCGATCCAACCAATGAATGTCAATAACTGCTGTCACAATCAGGACTCCCAAATAAGGCCAAGTCTGCCGAAAGATTTGCTGGTATAAATAGATTCTTATCCTATCCACTTGTTTTTAAGAAAAATGAAAGCTGTCTTAGAGTGGCCTTATTAGGTTCCACCATCATACTAACATACATGACCCTAACCCTAGCTTCAACCCTAAAACCCAATCCACAAAGGAGATATTGAATCTAATGGAGCAAATCTTCCACCTAGATAGTACAGCATACAATCAAAAGCATGCACTGCTGCACACTTGTTTGTGAACCTAAATTTCATGGCAGAGTTACCCAAATTGACCTAGATACTAACAAAGCTAATGCACTGAGCTTATTTTGCAATCTGTTACAATTTGAAAAATAGATAGAACTTCCTCTGTCTATTGGACTATTCACTAACATTCAGTGAATGCCTGAAATTTCTTCAAAAACTCTGTTTTTCCCAGATTTGGAACTCACAAAAACAGCTGTAATTTGATGAGAATGGATCTTGACTCTTCCACCTCAGGTTCTCCATTCCTGCCTCCTACCTTTAATCTACCAGCCACTTCACTCTCTTATCATGTAAGTCAAGAAGTCTAGATGAAACAGTTGCAACAAATGTGCCATGCTATTCCAATGAACATGTCCTAGAATTGCCTTCACAGTATCAACCCTCAGATGTCGGCTCTCTCGATTTCACCAAGAATGCAGATCTTTTTTGGAAGACTGTGAGAGATACTTTTTCCTATGCAGAAACAAGCAGCATTTGTCTTTTATCTTAGGACAGAACCGTCTTTGATAGGAATGCAAACAAGGTAAAGCAATCCCAAGCGAAAGGGTTCTTGTTGCCCTCCGACAATATTCTGCAGTCACTACTGATGCAAATGAATCTACATCTCTGAGATTCATTTCATCCAAAAAAAGAAAAATGTCACATAGTTTGCTCATCTAACACATTGAGAAAAACAGTAAGATGAAGCATTATTGAAGACATTGACAACTGTGAGAACCAACTTCTCCCTTTGTTTGACATTCATAAGTAAACAATAGGAAGAGTGTAATCAAGCAAAATTTTGATACAAAAGAAGGGCAGTTCCAGTATGTAGATAATTTTCAGTACTACTAATAACAGGTAAATATGTTGACTTAATGGCACACATCACAGCCTGAGCTTTATCATTTATGAGATGCCAATATTGCCTTAAAAATGTATTTTGCTTTTCCTGTAAGAGCCCACCATTCATATTGTACCCCATACATCAGTCCGGGAGATTCCCCCTTTTGGGAGAAAATCATTTTTCCCCGACAAGGAGAAAAATCTGACAGCCATTTTGCATTATACCCACAATGCCACACCATTTGGACAATACAAAACAAAGTCAATTTTTTCAAACACCTCTGGAAAATTTGTATATGCAAAGGGAAGTTCAAAACCTGCATATTCATGTAGCTCATTACATTACCTACAACTTTTCCACGCGACGAAAAGTAGTCCACCATGCAAACATTTTGCGAAAATCTCAAAAAAGGGAATGTGACCTTTGTGATAGCCTCATTAGTAGACACTGTACAGTCGTCTCTCACTGCATACACATTTAGTGTGCATAGCGATAGCTGAACACGTACACTGTACAATGCACACTCTGTAGCCTACAGATGTTCGCTTTACAGCTTTAACCATTGTGCATGAGTTACAGGCCTACATAGCTCTTAAAGAGATACCTAAGAACTATACAACTCATTTCCGAATTATAACACAACAACCTTCATACTAGAATTAAAATATATAAGATAACTACTTACCACAGTCAGGCTCTAGCAACACCGCTGTTCGTGAAAGCCCAGTACACAAACTATACACAGCCATGTTTGTTCGTTCGTTCTACCTACACTGCAACCCGACACCCCACATGTGTGCATGCGAAACAACTGTTATGAAAGCAAGGCTTTGTTTAATCATGATGCCTTATGAATACAAGTTCCCCTCTTTGTGATAAAATGGTTTTCTCCCGAATGGGAGAATCTCCCGGACTGTACATGTTCTACTGTATATCAGTGACATACAAAACTAAGGTCTACCATACATTCAACTTCTTAAACTGAGACTGACAGACATGTTTCTATTTTAATGGGGGGAGGGGGAGAAGAGGAGAAAGGTAAGGGAGCAGGAAGGGAGGGGAAAGGGAAGGGTGTAAACTATTAGTATTTTATAGAAATCATGGTACTAATTCAATTTGGGGAAATTGCATTTGCCCATTCATCTGCATTATTTGAGGAATTGCTATGTTCTGTAATTCTCTCTAAAAGGGAAAATGCAGCATCCTCAATTACATTAGTATACCCTCGAACCCTAATTCATTAATGGCTCTTTTTAAATCATGTGACAACAATTTTATAACTGAATTTTTAGATTTATTCAAAATATCCCCTCCTCACTTTTTTTTTTTTTTTTTGTTTACCCTGAGAATGCCACATTTATGTTCTGAAACTTTAAAGGGGCTTACTGAGTTGGTTCACAAAATCCATTTTTCTCACGCCTGTTGAAAGTTACTCACATCTTGATGGTAAATGATCAAACTAAGAGATTCCCCAAATCTCCCTGGTTTGGGATTCTGCACATCTGACTCACAACTGAAATGGCAATGTAAGGGTAATTAATGATTAAAATCATTTATTTCAAATTTGTGACCAGACACTTTTTACCATTAGACAGTAATCATATGCAACCCCTCTCCACACAAAACCACCAATTTCTCACATTTTCGGTAACTATAGGAAGTCATACATGAGTAATAATTACGGCTATTTAAGAAGCACTGTCATGCAATGATTTCCTTCAAACTCTGCACAAAAATAACTGATATCAACTGAACGAGCCCCTTTAAACATCATGGAAGATACTTGCAATAGAAATAAGAGGAGATTTGTGTCATTCAGTTTGTCTGTCAAAATAAGTTTGGGGCAACTGCTTATCCCCTTCAAGCTAAAGGCACAGCCCCCTTAAGACCTGCTCACCACCTTCAACATGGAAGTACTACCTCCGAGGTAGTACTTCCATGCTTCATCTATCGAGCACACCTCGCATGCAATTTCAGATTTCATAAATAATCCTTAGCACTTATCTACTTACTACAGTGTGTAGAGTACACTGCCCATCCACTATAAGTAAAATGTGCAATCATCCGGCTAAATTTCAAGCAGAGACACTACAGCAAATACGGACAGATAACTAGATTAACATTTTTTTTATTCTGACATTTGAAATTCTGCTTGATAGACTTGTAAATTAAGCCAACAATCTAATCCACTTACCTTGTTTAGTATATCTCTACCACTGCTCCCAGTCCCACACTATTTTTAAACCAGAGATTGCAATCATCTCTGAATAATTTTCTCTTAGTGTTATCACCAAAAGCTAGAAAAGTAAGTTACTAAACTATAGTGTACAGTATCCTTTGGTACTTTGATCAGTCCAGTCACTGCAGTGCGCAATGTACTTTTAAAATCAGCTCAGCGACTGATTTTCCACACAAGCCTATACCACAAAGAAAGGAAGGTCCAAGAGCCCAGAGAAAATCCCATGTACCTTGTAGATGTTAAGTACCCAGTTGTATCTTCAAGAATTTTAAGAAATTGTTCAACCTTTCTTAACCCCCCAGAAAAATTTTATCCTCTTAAATTTAGTAATAGCGACAATATGAATTAATCTCCTGTTTCTTTAAATTCTATGTACAGTAAGTGTCCTGAATGGTGCATTTAGACATGGCAGATTTACTAACAGGCAGGTCTGTCTCCAGGCAGGGGGCTCTGGGAGCCATACACAACCATTGGCAAATAGATAATTTCAAAATGATTAAAATACTAACTCTATATGAAGATCATCCTTGCTGATATTCTCTTATGCAGTACTTTCATAGCTGCAGGGAAGGGAGACTGCCTACAGGGATGACACATTGATGGATGAGGACTGTAGGACTTCCCTAGCCAGGAGGAAGCACCCATCCAGACCTACCCCTAAGAATACATCTCCACCCTCACTCCTCCTCCCCCTACCTCAGAAGGCAAAAAGACCACAGTCTTGGCGGAGTAAAAACAGTTACGTTGCATTAAGATAAAATACCATGTATGCAATGTGTTGATGTCAAAATTCCCCCCTGTAATGATGAAGGACTAGGTACAGTGCCCTCCAAGCAACAGCTCCCTCTACAAATACCAGTGGTATAAGCTCCCCGACAAGGGAGCTAGTGACCAATCAAAAATTTCTGACCTTCACCCTATCTCCTAAGCCAGAACCTGCATTTCTGACATTTTCATTCTCTTGAACTTTTGATTTTTCTCTCAAAAAATGTTTTTTCTCAATTAAATACAAACTGCGGAGAAGGCTGTTCATTTATCATGCGGCAGCAACTTGCCTTCACTGGGTGAAGGTGGGCCATTGGCCACAAAACGGCACCAAAGAGTGTAGACTACAGTAGGTTACCATGAAAGTTGGTCTCTCTGTGTCGGCGCACAATGGCACGAGCATGCCAACCTATTTTGCAAGCTTACCAGGACTCTTGAGTTGGTTCTCCAAGCTAATTGATTGTGTTCGTCAGTAGTGAACTTTTCAGTGAATACAGGAATTGTAATATTATTTATGATTTATCCCTTCCAGGGACGTTCCAAAGAGAGTCACAAGACTCAAACTTATCCCCTATGCTAGAATTGTCGTCACAGTGTTCGGCTATGGAAACATAGGGGGAGAGTCGGATAGACCGACAAAAAAGCAAAAAGACAGACAGTCCTGTTGCGCGCGAAAAATTTTCACCCTTATTATTGAAATTTTTGCTTATTATTGTTGGAAATGGATAGACTGTCGGGGGGGGGGGGGGAACAAGCCTTTGTCAGGGTAACAAGCCCTCTTCAGGGTGTACGCTGTTAACTCACCCAGTCTGGCTCCCCTACGAAATGGGAAAAATTCCCAGACGGGGGGCTGTACTTCCTGAAGGGGGGCTGCAGCCCCCCTGTCTCCACTCCTGACAAATACACCCCAACCTTGCCAGGCAATGTACTTATGGTGGGTTAAGGTGTATGTTGCATAATGGATGTAAGGAAGGATATCACAAGGTTTGTGATTTTTTATTTTTTTAATTAAAAATCATGATTTAAATCAGTAATTTAAATCAGATAAATCATTTAAATCATGACTTTTTTCAATTAAAATCATGATTTTAATCGGCTTGATTTAAATCAACCAACCCGGCCCGATATCGTACATTACCATATAATACCTTTTCATAAAGAAAGCAAAACAAAAATGCATCACTAGTATGCCAAATAATAAGACCCAATGAAAACCAGATGAGCAATGGATTGGCATTTATTAAGTCCCAAAAAAAATATTTTCTCCTGTTAATTCCTTAAACTATTTGTCATTAAAAAATAATTTTGAGTCTTCCAAACAAAATCAATGATTCTTCACCAATCCCCTTTTGGTTGTAGTGCAACTTTTCATTGATGCTGATGGCACCACAGACCTCTCTTAAGGGTACCCCAGAAATGGCTTCTGGAATATTCTAATTGACACACGACCTTAGCAGTCACTCTCAAGCTGAATAAGAGTGGGTACTTGAAAATCATTAAATATCTTAACATTTTGAGATAGAGTACTTCAAGAGAAACTGGGGGCAGGCTTGATCAAAAGAGCAGACTTAATATCTTGATAAAGGATCTCCTTATTGAAGTCATTCCCCTACAGTTAAGACTGGTCATGCCCTCACACAATTCCAATGAACACACCAACAAGGTTGAGTATACCATTCACCAGACTACTATATATGTACACCAAAAATGGCAAAGTTACTGAGTTAGGGATAAAACACAGCCAGCTTTGCAGGCTACTGTCAGAGGACTAAAGGAGACCTGTACAACAAGAATTCTCTACAGATTTGAACCACTGCACAGGAATGGGAAGATCATACTATAGAACAGTATTTTAATGTAACTATGATACGAAACAAAGATTACTCACAATAAGTTGGGACAAACCCCAGATATGGCTCATCAGTATGTAAAAAGACACGAAGGGATTGTTATTTTAATTTTTATGCAGATCATAAATAAATATGCATACATGCTTATAAATTCACATTCATACCTGTGAGAACATGAAAGAATATTAGCTTTCTCAGCTATTTAATTCTTTTCAATTAAAGCTTGATGATCCAATGGGTTAGGGAATTCTTTCACAAATAACCAGTGCCCCTTACTCCAGCACCTCTCCCCTACCTCCCCCACCCCACATCTCCACGATGGCAAATCAAGCACTGATCTTAATCTGGAGACTACTACTAAACTTAAGTACTTTACAACTTTTATACAACACGTTACTACAAGTTTATACCATCCTTGTGGCACAACTCAGTCCCCATTACATCTCCCCTTACCTACAAATACCAACAGAATTCTTCTTTTTTATCCTGCCCAGATAAATAGCTTAGAGTTCTACTGCATCCTCAAAACTGCAGGATCACATAACTATCAGTGCAATGAACTGTACACAAGTACAAAGACCTAATAGAGTGTATTGTTACATAAATGCAGTCAGAGACCTAACACACTGCATTGTTACACCTACCTAGAAAGGTCCAATTCAAAGAACTATCAAACACAGGATGTATAACCTATTTGGAAATTCCTATGTATGGCTTTTACACTTCAAAAAGGTCCTCCTTCATACTATTATCATGTACACTCCCTAAATATCTAAGAAATGATCATTCAGTTCTTATCTTGGCAAAATGTTCTGAGCTAATCTTGGATCTTTGAAAGGACAGACCTCAAGAAGCTTAAGTTCCTATTCTAACTGTTACTCTATGATTGATTTTAGTATTGATTGAGTGTGAGGAGGCATCAAAGCAGTACACATATAACACCTCTACACTGTGTAGAGAATTTAATCATTCCCTCTAGGTGGGCCAACTTACCACCTCAGACTTGAAATATGACTTAAGGTACAGTTCTTTACACTTAAAGTATCTTGCAGCACTTTTACAGATACAAGAATCAGCTAATGTAAACATAAAATTAATGTATTTTTATCCAAACAAATCTTAACATTTACTGTTAACTTTTCCAAAGGAAACACTTGCCAAAATGAAGTATGAATAAAAAAAATAAAAAAAAAAAGTCTGCTTTGATTTGACTGCTACAATACTGTAGCTGCATGAGCAACAACAATTGTAAGACAATTTGAGAAAAAATGTAAATAAAAGGTATGAGAAAGTGCAAAAATGTTTAATGGCAAATCCTAAAAGGCTATTTTCCACCTAGCCTGCATAGTGGATCTCTTCTGCTTCCACCCCACATGGCTGCCACCCCACTATGCCTGTAGGGTATAGTATATCATACTCGATTTCTTTCACAGAGTCCCAAAGATGCTGTGCTTAATATAATATCTATGAGCCATATTTCAACTTCAGTTAGTTGTTCTTGTATCCCTACTTTATAGTGGTGTACTAAACAATGTTGGGAGGCATAGACCAGGATAAGCTATACAAGGGAATACCAGGAGGATATCAAATTATACTGAACCCCCCACACCTATCCCCAGGTGTACACAGCACTGTGCCATAGCAGTTATAAATATTTAACTGTCTTCAATTGATCCTATTGCCTTGTTCAAATTCAAAAAATGTTTTTCATATGTAAAAAGTTATACAGAAAATTAATATGGCAAAAATTAAATATATATAAGGACACTAGAAATCAAAGCAATCTGTTAACAACTAGTGACCATGCATGTTTATATGGTAAACAACCAACAATCCTAAAAGGTGGAAAGTTTAGCACTCTCGTAATACAAAAAAAATTACCAGAAAACAAAGGAGAGAGAAAAAAAGGCAAAGAAGATGAAGAAAGGGGGCTACAAAGAAAAAAGCCAGAAAATAAAGTAATCAATGTAATGTTCGTCACATATAGTTGACAATACATTCAGATTTTTTGTCCATACATGTACATATTTTCGTCAGTTTTCTGATGCAATTGAAAGGTTTTCGGCTCTAGCCCTTGCAGATACTGGTGTTTTGTAATGAGCTGAATGCAAAACTTCATCATTTCTGTATTTCCCACCAGGCAAATAAAATGCAAACTGCTCCCAAGCAGGAGTTGCTATCCAGAAGGGACACAAAACTGAAGTGACCATCCTCTCAGCCCTTATTGAGTTGGTTCATGAATTTCATGAATTTTTGTCACACCTGTTGAGTTTTACTCACTTCTTGATGGTAAATGAGCAAACTAAGAGATTCTGAACTTCTAACACACAACTGAAAAGGCAATGATAGGGTAACTAATGATTAACATCTTTTATTATAAATTTGTGACAGGATACTTTTTATACCATTCCTATAATCATATGCAATCACCGTTCAATTACAATCAACGAGTGAAGCTTATACCAACTTGATTGACAGGCTCTCCAACTCAATTGCTGTGATCAAGGCTTCAGTTGTATATGCATGCTGTATTTTCCAGAGAGGCTGGTCTATCAAGGGCTTGAACAAGCATTGCAAATTATAAGCTCTACTTTTAAAAACTACAATTTTTCATGTTTTTTGGTAACTATAGGAAGTGATAAATTGCTAATATGTGGCTAATTATAGGAAAATTGTAATGCAATATTTTTTTCAAACTGAGACATCACAAAGTATTCAACATGAACTCAATGAGCCCCACTAAAGCATTCTTCCCCATAGCTGTCACAATATGGAAATGAATTGACTCATCTGCACCACGGTCCAATATGTTAATCAAATTTTTAATAAAATGACAGTAGGCAGTATGCATAAGCTTTTCCTTGCACCATCAAATTTCCTAGCTAATCTAAATTCATTTTAGAATGCTTGGTCCGAAATATGAATTAAAGAGTTTAATTGGTTATAATGGTTTAGCTTTCTCACAGTCTGACTGTTAATTTGCAGTGCACTCTGAATACTTAATAAAGCTGCTATGTCTACATATACCACTGGATTAGGATCCTTTGGCTAGCAAGTCCCTGGGAAGACCACAAAAGTTTGAAGGGAGGGGAAAAGGGCAAAACATTCTTCAAAATGCTTGTAACTAGTTTTGACAAGTGCAGAGAATAACCTAAACACATTTTGCACTGTTACTTACAGCAACTAAACTGTGGAATAACTTAAAAACAACTTGGATGTTTGTTACCCTATGAGGCAACCAGCCAAATTTGGTGATTAGCACAGTCGAAAAATGGTAAATGCAAATCCATCAGCACAAAGACTGAGATTTATTCAAATATATCATAAACGGGTTGTGAAATAACTGTGCCTTTATATATGATCACCAATCGAGTTTTTGCATTCATTTATGCCCTTGGTGTGAACTTCAGGCCATAAATTAGGATTTCACGGTTTCCTGGGAAAATTTTTGGAAATACTGCATGCATGTTGGAGGAAAATCAAGTCTTTACTGAAAAAACCCCAAAAAATGCCAAAATGCTGTTTGGCCTTAGTTTTGAAATGTTTCAGATAGATACCCTTCAAAAATGCCAAAGTCACTGTGTTTGGCATTTAAAAAGCCGATATGGCAAGACTGCTTATAACACAAGATGGGAACAAATTAGAGGAAATCTGTGATTTCTTTTAGAGCAAGCACTGTTTCTATTTTAAGAAAATTCTTTTTCTGCCATTATCATAACCATTCCTGCATCATATATCTAGGCAGTTGCAACTCCCCGATATATCACAAACCAGTGGACATCAAAAGTGACCATTGTAAGAATTGGTGATTCAGAATAAGAGATGAAACGGATACCAGCTTTCTTTTCAATCTGTGACACAAAAAAAGCTTCTTGTCCACTGATGTATTGAGTTGGCAGTTTAAAGTGGTCACTATTGTGATGACCAGTGGTTTCTATTTGGTTCTCAAGAAACTAGTTACTTTTACAATAGTGGTCCTTGATAAACACCTGTTTGTGTCCAGGATACAGTCACAAAGTTAATGACACTTTAGTTTCGGTTGAATTCCTCTTGTTATCTTTTTGTGAAAAGGAAAGTTCTCCCTTCTCAAAAATTCATATCACTCCAGAGGAGAGAGGTTTAAATGACGGGAAAGTATAGTGAAAAGGGATGAAGAATGTTTATGGGGAAAAGTTCAACTTCCATAAGATCAAAAAAAGGATAACAGAAATTTGCACAAAGACGGAAAATCTCTACAACTTTCATGGCAATGACGATTAAGAAATTCATAGATTGTTGATGGAGATTTTTTTCTTGTGTTCACCCTTCCTAGGGGGTGGGGGGAGGAGGTTATTGACAAGAGTCCGAACTCAATTGCAACTCATTTCTCACATGCACATAACTTAAACTGATGGGGCCAAAAATAAGTTGAACAAAGCTATAGCACCTACCACATTATATAACCACATACACAATTTTAAGCACTGAAGATATGAAATAAACTCACCACTAAAATTGGAATTTTAGTAGAAGAGTAGGAAATGAAGGTAAAATTACAAGAAATTTATGAAGTACTTGATTCTTAACCACCGCTTCAACAAGAGAAGGAAAGAGATCAACTGAAGATTTCAATAATTCAAGCTTTTAAAGTTTTCATGCTAATTAAGTGAACAAAAATGTGAAAGAATTCAACAAAGGCCTGCAGTATAGATTAGGCCTACAATATGAGGACAGCAGGCATTGACATCAGTACATGCCAGCTTTATAATGTACTATGAATATGTAAATTCAAAAGCTTTAATTCAGCTGTTATCTTCTAGAGTAGTTCATTATTAAGTCTATTTATCAAGCTCCAAAAAGAAAAGTATCAACTTCCTCTAGAATGTTATCAGTGTTTGTGCTAAGGTGCACACTTAAAGGGAAAATGCAGTCCCCCCCCCCCCCCAAATTTGAAGCACTGTACCCTGGTACACTAGTTCAGGAATGGCTCTTATCAATCATGTGACAATATTTTTGTTACTTACTTCCTAAATTTATGCAGAATAACTCACTGGTTTATCCTCAATATTCACTGATTTTGCACAGGAACGTTATATACTTGTGAGAGAAAGACGAGGAGGTCCGTAAGATTTAGCAAATTTTTAAAGATAAACTTTGGGTGACTGCCTTCTCCCTTTAAAGGGAAGTATTGCATTTAAAATGCACCAACATGGCATACAAAGAAAACATCTTAAATCGTTATTTAACCATTCAGTCTCATCAATAAACTCTAGCAATAGCTTTTATCTCCTCAAAATTATGCATTACAAGAGTAAATGGATGTTGCATCATTTGGACTTTTGAAAGTGTGGGTGAACAAATTGCTTTTGTGCAACAAATAACCAAATTACTTACTGTGAGAGCCTTATTTCTTGAGAAGAAAGCTACTGTAGTGCCTTATTTTGAATTGTCTATCATTCTGTTCTGTATCTATATTAATATTGGTTTAAAGCACATGAAAGTTTTCTGTAAAACAAATGCAATATTCCCCTTTAATCCACAAAACTTCATTGTTTTAGGAGTCTATGATCTCCAGTACCTACTTCATGCATGTATTTCCCTTACAACCTGACAATTCCAATCCGGCAAGCTGTTAGTGCAGGGGGTGGCACAGCACTATCAACTCTGTCCCTCTAGCTCATTCTTGCTGTTATCAAAGAA
>WURT03668790.1:0-17556 GCA_009936505.3 Holothuria glaberrima | reverse complement strand
TAATTTGGAATGAAAATAAGCAAGTTTTAATGCTTTATACTCAAACAAACATGTACCAAAATTTCAGACCAAAACGTTCATCCATAAAAGAGCTGAAAACATTTTGAAAAAAGTTGACGCCACCTGCCCCATATTATAACCTCACACACATAGTGTGTGAGCTAATAACAAATCAGGATTCCCAAACTTTTAAGAAAATCCAATAGAAAATAAAAATTACATTGGAAAGAAAATTCAATTGCACTTGCTTTCACATATTTTTACACTGTGGATGCTCATATCAGCACAATCTCAACTGTAGTACCTTTTCAGTCTTCTGGACAGTATGGCAATTTTTCCAGGCCAAACATCTAGGATGAAGTGACCATACAAATTTTTTGCTACTGTACTGAGTTAGAACCCTTTTTTATTGAACCATTTTTTTTTTTCTTTTTTTTTCAATGCAATGAATCCTTACAAATACTGTATGACAATGACCAGATTCCAGGACAGCTACCAAAGTCATCCTCTTCTCTCTTCATCTCCACACAAGTAGGAGCTTGTTTATTATTTTCAGGATATTGTGCAAGGCATGATATGATCTTCAGGAAAAACTGTTTTAATATTAGTTACTTTGCTAATAAAGCCTTCCAATGAATAGCAAGTTTTAATTTTTTTTTTTTTTTTTTTTTTTTTTTTTTTTTTTTTTTTGGTGAATTTTAAAATTTTAATCTAGTCTCCCTATAATAGTAAGCTTTCTAGTTACTATCTGTTAACATGAACCACTTGAAAAGAGCCATCTGACATGAAGTATCCCCCCTCCTCCTCTCCTCTCCCCCCCCCCCTCACCCAACCCCACCAAAACAGGTGAGAAGTAGCTCAAGTTTTGTATTGTGCCACAATGAGGAAACGTCATAAAAATATCGCTCTGTTACTTGAGCATTTAACAAGCACAAACTGTAAAATTTTTTATTCACCTGACACTTCAAAGTTAAGAGAAAGTGATTGACAGCTGATTGTTTGCTTCTTGCATCAGAGCCTACATGTTTGCTATCTTGCTCTGTAATAATTTGCTTTTAAAGGACAATCAACACATCTAGACTAGTACCACAAATGTAAAATTTATTTTACAATGAAACAGAAACAAAGAACTTGTAAAATGAGGGCTCTAGATTTGGCAACAGACTAGCAACAGACTGTTATTGTACAGTAATAATGCAGAAATCAGTTACATTCTCCAAATATCTCTTGAAGACAAAACAATTGTTACCCACTTTGTCCATAAAAAATTTCTAAATCAATCTTCTTGTGAGAAAACATTTCATCAAAACTTATCTCTTGACATTAATAAAACTTCACTTGATGAACATTTTCCGAATTTTTGATACATCTTTAATGGACCACCAGGCCAAAATGTCGAGCTGAAAAAGGTTCATTTCCCAGGAAGCTACAAAATTTCTCACAAATTTTTTCAACTTTTTAAGAACAAAAATAAAGCAAATCTTACACAATTACCAAAATTTCCCTTCATATGCCCAAATTTTCCAGTAAGTGGATTACCAGATTCCACATTTTTTTTTCTTTTTTTTTCACTCATGACAAAATGTAATCATATTCTGTGACAGTGATAAAAAACTTGAGGCAATTTCACCAATCAGAAGCTTCTGGATCAAATACCATTTCATAGTGAAATGACAGAAACAACTGAAGAGTAGGACTGATTTCTGCAGAAATGATAGTATTAAACACCGCCACCATTAACCAATGTTGCTCCATTTTCTACGAGAGAATGACACTGCAGTAAGTTTGCGACCACAAAACATGAAAACTTTACCACCTTCATATATACCTATCTATGATTATTCCAAGGTACACGAATGACATCATCATGAGCTGGAAAAAGAATTTTGTAAAGATGTGAATGGCGTACTGCAAAATTTCATTGGACACTGCAACACCGCAAATAAGAATAGTACGCTTGATTAGAAGTTTAAGCTTCGGTAGTAACAAGGTTCCTGTATCTAAAGAAATTCTATGACTTTTGCATGCCATTTGTGAGACTGAATTAAAGAAAAAAGTTATTTTGTCCAAACCACTGACAAGAAAAAAACAAGATGAAAACAGTCATTGTTTATGTATTTGGAAGAAGTTAGTCTTTACAAAATTTCACCTCTTCTGTAAATTTTACAAATTTCATAACCTTTTTTTTAAGGCTATTTCCCAACTAACAAATTATTTCCCAACTCTTTTCTTGACTGCAGGAACCCTGTATGAATTAGTGGTTACAATGGGTATTATTTTTTTTTTATTGCAAAGAAGACCAAAGCACACTTGAAGATGTAAATTGTATAGTACCACAGAATGCATCCCAGAGTCATCATGGCCCACTAACAATGATTGGAGTGGACCGAAACAGTTTTGAATGGCTATTGCTGAATTCTTGCCAAGAAGCAAACTTTGTCTTGGACAAAGAGCCGCGGCCTGCTTTCTCTGGAAACAAAATGGTATGAAGTGTCACCATAAGCAGAGAATGGGAAATGTACGTAACTTGGAAAAGTGATGCTTTAAACAGAAAATCAAGAAGTATGGAAAATTAAGGGGTTAAAAAATACACAAAATCTGTAATAAATTGCATGCAGTAACACTTCTTCACTGCTGATAAGAGCATACAAATACTGCTAAATACTAAGCTAGTGCAAGTACTGACAAAATGCACCTGCATAGCACTCAATAAAACTAGGGCAACCCCCAAAAGGAGCTATTTACATTTATTTCATAACCCACAAACAGATTTTCCCATTTTTTTATTCAAAACCTAATTTTTTTTTACAGCTATCTTCATAATTTTCTTCCAGTTTTATATTTTCTTTATATCAATTTTTACACATTACACAAATACCATAAAAGGTTGACCACGGCCAAATTTTGTTTTTTTCTTTTATTTATCCAAAAGTACATCATTTTATAAACTTAATCTTCAAAACTTCCAAGTAAAAATTCAGTAATGAGGATGTTTTCAATTTTTAACAATCTGTAGCCTATCATTTGTGACATGTTTTCTGAATCATGAAGATAAAGTGACATGCTAAATTCCTATCAATTTATATTTTACATGCGCTGTAATGTTCTTTAGGGTTTCCAGGAGAGGGAATAATCCCCTAGCACGATTATTAACCATTTTACATAGCAATACTACAGATGATATGTATGTTACTACAAAACATGCAAGTTAATCATTATAAATTATCATCACAACATATTAGTGCATTAGAATATAATTACAGGTAAAAACCATGCAATTTACAAATGTGTTATTAAGTAACAGTCCACTTCATAATTCAATTTTTCAAAATTTCAATTGTTTACAAAAAATGTCTAGCATAACAAGGCATTTATTAACAGCAGAGATAAGATTGAAGAGAAATTCCTTCAAAGTCTCTAAGACTTAAAAACATTTTTGAAACATTCACTAATCAACTTGCTCATTTGTATAGCCAAGCCGCACTCCAGACAGTATATATGTACTTTTTTCACACACGACAAAAATGTAGTTTTTCTTTTTAAGAAAACATTTGTAGCTCTAGTATCTCTGCATAACAATGTCAGCATTGGTTACTTGCATCACTGGCACTCAACTCATTAAACTGCAGCCGTCTAGATAGATTGTCTCTAGGATGGATTACTGCTGACCAGGGGTAACATTTGTGAAGCCCTTTGATACCTTAATAGTGATAAAGTGCCATATAAAAACCAAACATTATTATTCACCACTCCTGTATGTCACTTTACAAATATAAACCTTGTAACATGACTTAAGATGAAATCTCTAGATACTTGGAGTAATATAACAGTCATGGACTTACTAGCTGTTCTGGCCGGCTTTGTTTTTCGAGCTTGTTTTCTCGTAGGACTGGTTGCTTTTCTGTGGCCATTATTACCATGGCCTTCAGTGGTATGGGAGCTCTTTGATGACCTGATGAGCTTTTGAACTGATTTCTGCTTTCCTCTTGGTGATTTGCGTTTCACTTTCCTTTCACCAATATCCTCTGTAGAATCTTCCCCCGGTTGTTGGTCTTCCCCTACCCCCAGACTGTAGAGTCCCTTGGCAGCAGCACGGGCCAAAATATCTGAAGCATTCATAGCCTCATCCTGCCATAGTAAAAAGCAGCTTGTTAATGTCCTCGTAGTACATTAAGTTAGCAGGAGGATCTCCCATAAAAGGGTTGACATAAAATGCAAACCAAAAAGACACAGCTTTTAACCCATTAATTTTAGACCTTAATCACTTAGTAGGCAAATACATCTAATTCAACAGATTGTTAGTATGCACACAAAGTATATTCAAAGAAATAAACACCTCTGTGCAAAACACTTAAAATGGGAAAATGAAAAATTAATATATCATTTATAAATTTGTTGGTTTACACACTTTTTCAGAGTGAAACCAACATAATATTGGCAGAACTATTTATGAAAATTCCTCCCACTGATTGTAAATTTAAACATTTCGACATTAAAAAAAAAATGTAAGGTAAAAATTGTTACCGACCATATATCAAGACCTCTAAAACAATACTTTTCAACTTTTGTTGTTTCTATTCCCAAAAACATGGATACATTTTTCTTTAGTACCCTCCCCCTTCTTTCCCCCCATCCCCCACCAGGGAACAAACTGGGTACTATCACAACACAGTTTGTAAATCAATGTCACTGTAATTACAACAAATGAACCAGAAAACAATATTGCACAATGACTACACACATCATATTCACAACACAGATATGGAGTTTGCTCATAAAAATTGACTCTCTCACAAATCCCCATCCGAACTTCTTTCATATATATCTTTTCTTACATACTGCACAATGTTATGAGTACATACAACAAGTCTTTCTGTCAAAGGGCATATACAAATTCTTCACATTAGTTTTCATATAACATCAAGGTTTATTCAAATCATTTTAATTTTCCAGGGACATGAGTGTTAGAGAGTTCAACAAAAACATCTGAAAGTGCATCATGAATGCACAGACAACTGCCCCCCCCCTTTTGATCAGGGGTCCAAGGGTTGCCAACCTCTGGGATCGCAAAACTGTATTCCGAAGTTCCAAAAGTTGTATTTTTCAAAACCATGCCTTCATGAGCCTATGAAGTTTTGAAACACATCATCAAAACCTCATTACTCATCACAATTACTTGCATTAAATACAATAATATATAGCTGCAATGCTTCAATGTTACTTCATACACTCATTCCCTGTTGAATCGAATCAGGGTTACCGCAAGTTGCATTATAAAAAGGGATCCCTCTTCATCTAACATTTGGGTAGATTTTCAGAATCTAAAGTGGGGACTCCAAGCATGTGGAATATTGGAAAAACTGGAAACATCATACAGAAACTAAAACATAACATTATACCACACTTCACCCTTTTCTTTTCTTTTGCCTATATAGGCCTACCACATAGGCTTGGCTAGCCCCACTTATAACTAGGCTGGCAGTATCAACTATCAACCCTCTGTCAGCCTTAGGTTGACCCTCCCCAATAAAACCACATCTTGAATTAGACTACAGTCATTGACTGTATGCTATCAATAAAGGCTGAGTCTACAATATTTCAAAGGATTCAAATCTGCAGATATGATGCCCAAGTTAGGACTACGATAGGCCTAGGCTACTGTGTTTGAGGATACCTTGTAGGCCTATGTGTGTGTCAATTCAGTCACCAACAAATAGGTTGATCACTTTGCCTTAGAAAAATCAAACAAGTTCAGCAAATTTTATCTAGTAGCCCAACTGGCTTGCAGAATTGATGATATAATGCAATTTGATTGCTTCTTACATCCTGCGGTCCCAGACTCTGCAGATATGATCTTCTCAGATCACTTCTAATTCATATTCTACTGTGCCACACACTACACAGAGAGAGGCCTAACGTTAGACCATAATAAAGTGATAATCTTGGCTAAGTTACACAGCCTTAGGATATCGAGATCAATTACGCAATTGATTTTTGGCAAACTTGTCATTAAATAGCTGAAAGACGAGTTTAAAATATGTTTATACCTAAGCCCTTCATAATATTTTCCTAAGTTTTCCTTCAGTAGTTTGGACGTAAGATACTTATTTCTTCACAGTAACTTTGTACTGGCTCCTATACTATCCTAACAATGTTTGTATGGAGATAAATCAGGCCTAGGCTAAATTACGTTAGTCTCATGTTTCTTAGCAGTCTGATTACGGAGAGTCCATAAGTTCATAACACAACGTACCAAACTTCAAAATGTGCACAACTTTGTGGGATTAATGGCAATATTTACGCACACAACACTGTGTACGGTACCTAAGTCGCACATAGCTAGGTCAATGCATTACTGCAGTAACTAAGCAGCTTCGTGTGTGAAGTTTGTGTGATCAAATCATTCTGCACAAGATGGCAGAAAGTACAAAAATTTCCCAGAATGGGTCCACTAAGCAATCCTTTGGGAATTTTCCCCAAATATATTCTTATATGGCGTATCCTATAAATCGTATTTTATAGCTAGAAATTCGTACGATTGTGTTTTTAACATTTTATCATACGACATACAACAAAATCATACTTGTTGGCAGGTGTGCAAAGGGCCCTGCAAAACTGAATACCACAGTGGTTCTCACACCTATGTGAACTTTATCCACATGATGTTCATGTGACTTCCATATTACATTACCTACTACCATAGCTACACCATCTTATTTCCATTTTTGCTTTGCCAGGCATTATGTTCATTGCCTTTTCAGTTCAAAAAATCTAGATTCTTCAATTTGAAAACTTGAACGATTCTTCAATTTTAAAACTATCTGGATTGCCATCAGATTTGGAAACCTTACCTCCCTGATTATGTTTAAGTACATTGGTCAACGCCACAAATGATGGAAATCTTACAATGAATCATTTTGATGCCAACAGAACAAATAAATGGATAAATTACTTGGTGGATTAAAGCTTTACTCTTCCAAAATATTTCACTGCAACTGGTTACATTAACTGAAGTTGGAGGAACAGCTATTTCCCTACAGTGACAGGTTCCAATCCTTAAAAGCACATTGAGATTAGAAGAGTGTATGTTACCATGACTATCACTCCTGGCCATCAAGGATGGAATGAAGGTATGCTGAGCCAAGAGCCATCCCCCTCCTCTCCTCCCCCTCCCCTCCCTCCCCCACAAAAAAGGGTCCATGGTTACCTGGTATTTATGTGGAACTAGAGGATACTTGACATTTAGCAAGGGACAGGAACCAATTACAGACCTGTATACTAATCACATTTTATGCAGGCCAATAGAGCACATTTTGATGACCTCTTAAGCAATTAAGGATAGGAGAACCAATGGACAGTTTCTCTTAGAAGATGTACTGTGGTTTGAAAACTTAAGATGGAACCAGGATGGTCACTTGGGTCTGAGAAAGCGTCAAATGACCCCTGAAATCTCAGCTTATTGGTCTAGCTGGCCACTGATTTATCAGACTGCTTCATAACCTTACCTGCCTACTGACCACTGCAACAAAGCAGCCACCCATTGCAGAGGATGGAGCAATCTTCAGAAACTTTGAGGATTGTTGATGACACTCCAGGTCCTTAGGGGTGAGGGGAATGGTAGGGGGAATGATTTTGTAAGGGTTTTTTGTCCCTGATGTTCTGATATTTGTGTATTCCACAGCTTTAGTGACCACACCTTCATTCTCTTCTTCAAGGACTGACAGGGTTGAGTAGACGACCGCTTGCACTTTAGGTACTGGTGAGGTACAAAAACAATGTCTCAGGATTGAGGATAAAAAATGAGCTGCCAAGGATAATGCTTCACAAACAGCCCTTTACAAAAAGGTCTGCAGACACAATGCTTGGTCAAGTCACCTTGTCACATGGAATACTTGTTTGAATTATCAAAATGACATGTTTTTATGAATGTCACAACAAACACCACTGTTTTGTATATCTGCTGGCAGTAAGGGTGATTAAGTTAGCATTTTATTTCACTTTTTAGGAAACTTTCAACACAACATTGATGCATATACAACACTACATTCAGCTTTGTTCATTATAGATTGAAACTTTTCCAATGTGGAGAACTTAACCCACTAGGCCTTAAAAGTTACTACATTCATACTGAGATATTTTCCAGTCCATATCTCAAATCTTCACATGAAAAGGTCAACTCCATTGGAAAACCGTAGATTGCTCTTGGATGAAAAATTCATCTTACTTAATGGGTGGAGGCAGTGGTTTGTATGCAGAAAGTCCCCATCCCTCCTCCCCACCCCCCTCTCTCTCCCCCTTGGCTAAGCCTCAAAGCTTCAAATTTGATATGATTACTCACATTTCATAGCATTCTTCATCATGTCCATCTGATTTACAACAAGTGAGTTGACTTTCTCTTCATTAAAAGACTCTTGTGACATCTGTGTAAGGATACTTAAATCTGTGATGAAAACAATGACAACAAACCCTGAGGTTATTTTGTCCTGACTTTGCAACAGGTGAGTTTACACAGTTTGAACAGCCTTGACTAAGCAACATTCTTTTTTCAAAAACTTTTGAGGAAATGAAACAGTAGATGTATGGTTCTTACTCTTTCAAAATCTGCCAAGTTCTTTCACTCATGTTTTTCTGACAAGTTTTCAAAAATTCCATGAAAAAGTATTTTTTATTTGATAGCCCACTATTATTGTACACCCAAATGCATTAATACTGCCTTTAAAACAAATTCCTTCCTAAATTTGTTTGTCTCATTTATCCCAAACCAGTTGGGTCAAAAATCTGCCCAACTAAGCTTGATTTCTTAAAACATAAGGTGCTTTTAATGTGACATAATTAGGACCAATTGTCACACCCCAGATCCCCTGCTCATGCAACTGTGCTACTGATACATATTCACACAGCATGACAACAGACACAATGATGATACTATAATATGTTGCACAATAAAAATGTCCCATGAACAGAGAGATGCATAATTCAGTGTATCATTGCTGATATCACTGAAAATCCTCAGGACAAATGTTTCAAACTATCACAATGAATACTAGGTAAAAGATAACAAACTTGTGACCTTCCTACATTCAATATGAAAATTAAGATCATTTCAATGCTTCCTCCTCTAACTCCAGAAACAATTCAACATCCTTTTAAAATTCCAGATGACAAACTTACATCTTTATCAGGCCAATAGAAATGAACCTGATTCTAAAACTTAATAATAAAGAACTTCAGATTAAAGGGGATATGCAGTCCCCAATTGGATTTAGTGTACCCCCATCATCCTAATTCAGGAAAGGCTCCCATTAATCATGTGACATTGACAACATTTTGTTACTAATTTGCTAAATTCATAAAGAGTAACTCCTTGGTTTACTTCAATATTCAATGACTTCATACAAAAACTTAATGAAGATACTAGTGACTAAAATCAGAGGAGATTTGTAAGATTTAGCAGATTTCTGAAAACTAGAGCGGCAACGCCGCTGTTGCTCAACCCTTTAAAGAGATCACCTGTGTGGGCTCAGTCGATTAAAGATTTGCTTCCAACTATTTTTCTGGCAGATGGTTTGGAATGTTTTGTGCTATCTATCTGTTACGTGGTAGCGAGCACATCTTCAAGACAATAAGGTATGACAAATTCATTGTCTGTCTCACTAGCTATCTAGCATTCAGCATTCCAATATGATAGATGAACACACTCCCTCCAGATAAAGCAAGCATGTATTACAGACACAGTGTTGAAAAAGTGAAATCTCTACAAGGAATGTCTTGCTTCGAAAACGCGGGATGCAATACCGGAAATTGACAAGAATAATGCCAAATTTACCATGATCCACACCACTCCTCGCCACCTCGCAAACAAACTTTAATGCCCTACCATAATGTGACCTCTACAGAAAATGGCAGACAGATTAAGCGACAACTGAGGAAGGAGTAGGCTTTTGAAAAGTGAGACAGACATTTGCCCTCTACATTATAACATAAGCTCGACCCGCACTTCACCGGTTGAGCTAATAAATTTGAGGCAACTGCTTTCTCCCTTTAAGCAGTTTTTGCAGTGAAGAGAATCACATTCAGCTCACTGATGAATTAATTATCAAGGAAAAAGATTTGCTTACCTTCTCCTTCTTGGATAATAAATTCAACCGGGTTAAGTAGACCCGACCGAGAGTCTAGGGGTGTGACAAGAACAACTTTGACATTCTTGAACCTGCTATCTGATTGTTGTATGTCTGCAAAATCTTCCATCAGAAACTTCACATCTAGGAAGTCATAGTTATTAAAGAATAACAATCTATATTTTACTACAGATAAAACATGTATCTATACCAAAAGTTGAGTCTTTAAAAGGGTACATAATTTTTGCACAGATTATCATATATGTTTCTTACAAGATATTCATACAAAGCACAGAATGTGATGAACTACCAAGGAATGTGCCAACAGTGTGCAATAATCAAACAGACCTACTCAGCACTTAAAACCACTCCATCCAGCAGATTTTCTTCTATATTCAACCTCTGTTGTACCTTACCCAAAATGGCAATGAATGTACCCAGAACTTAAAACTATCCTGAGCACATCCTTGCTAAACCATTTTTTGCAGATTATCATAAATGTCTTAAATTCATGCAACAAATGGTGAGTTATTGTCAAAAGTTTACCTACCATATCATTTTATGGATGACCAGTGAAGAGCTTGCTGTAGGCCTAATTAACACCCTCTTAACTTTATTTTGCTCTCAAAAACATTTTTAACCACACAATTGATAACCTATGAAATGCATGATAAGTTAACATGACATATTGTGAGATAAATTAAAGATATGCAAAACAGGTAAAACAATCAATCCAAACCCCCCCCCCCACCTTCCCCAACCACCTTGAACATCTCTATATTTTTAATGTAATACAGATTACAGTTGTGGCAATACAGGTAATACAATCACCCCTTCCCCCTCCTACAGCCACCCTAAGCCCCTCTGTATTCTGACTGGGATAAGGATTACGGATTACAGTTGCCACTTTTCTGTTTCACAACAATCTTATGTTACAATGTTGCTGATAAATTTGGTTAAACCTGAACTGTGAAATTGTTGATAATCTTGAATTTTGAACAATTTACCACACTGTTGTTTATTTCACATGAAGGAACAAAACTGATACTCTACTTCCAATGTTAGTTTAGTTAATGATTAAATGGAAACAAAGTCCCTGAGCTTTAATGATTAAAAGGGAGAATAACTTAACCTTGCTATGGAGGCTGACACAACTAACAAAAAAAACCCACAGAAGTGACAAGAGAAATTGGAGAGTACCTTAATTAAGATTTAGATGTCAAGGTATTTGAGCTACTCTGTACTATTGATGCTTTGAGTCTATCCTAATACATCTTAGAGGCTTACTTCCTTCACAAAGAGCCTAAACTGACAACAGCAAAGGATCAATGAAGTCTAGAGGTACTCCAGCCACTTGGTTAAGAATCAGCCACTTCAGCAATAAGGTTCTTAATTTACCTTCTCTCCTAATCAAATAAAAGGTCACACTGTGGTAATTATACTTGAAATTCCAACAGTTACTCAAGATTTCAAACAATCAAAGCCAACTCTGAAAGGTCAAACAAATTAAGAAAACATACAACAGTTTAAAGATTTCAAAATGCTTTTAAAAATGAAAGCGGGCAGGTGTAAGTTTACTTTTGTGTTTAATACCTCCAGGGATAGGAGACCTTCTAAATTGTATACACAGTTCTAGCAAAGTTAAATGGTAACACTCAAATTAAGTAAGGCAAGCTTTGCAGGCTCCTGATGAGAAACCTCCACGAGGCCTCTACAGACTGTACCCTACAGAAGGAAAGAAGATGTTACCAGGAAACCACCACAAAAACTTGGTTTCCAATACCGGTGACTTTAGCATTCCAAAAAGACTATGTTATGGATGCCTCAGGACATATCTCAACTATTTGAGGAATTCACAAATAGCAAAATCATGGTTTCAAATTCTAAACAAAGTTCTAGATTTTGTGAAGATCAATGGTCTTGGGAATTCTTTCACTTCTCACCAAACATTTCTTGAATTCTTTGCAAAAGTTGTTTAAATTTACTGACACTTCCACTAAAACATGGAATTTAACTTCAAGCATCAATACAAACAGCTCACTCCCCTACCTCACATGACCATCTGCATTGGGGGAAGGGTTGAGGCTAAGGGGAGGGGTGAGGTTAAAGGTCCCTCTCCCTTTCACCCTCCCACACCCCCTCTGAATAACATTCATTTTGAAGTAATTTTTCCAAAGTTATTATTGAACATGTGATAGAACAGCCATAAATTACCTTAGAAAATCTATTAACCAAAGCACTCTGCACAAATGTGTTAAAAGACAAGTATGAATATGTACCACTACAAGAATGTGTAAGTATGACATATTATGTTCAAATCTATTCTTATGACTACAAGTGTATACACAAATGTGCAAAGTATGAGTTTGAGTACCTAGTAACAACAAGCATGCTGTGAGTATAGTGCACCAGTACAAATCTATAACAAAGAACAAGTCTGCACAAATGCGCTAAAGGAAAAGTATGAATATGTACACCCTACAAGTATGCATCAAGTATGCATGAGTATGAGGTACCAGTATCTATTCTTATAACTACAAGTATAAACAAAAGTGGAATGTATAATTACAAACACACACACTCACAAGAAGTGTACTTATAGTACAACACTGGATTAAAAAGGATACTTGAGATTCCTAAGTGGGTCATCTTCCCTTGGAGTTGTTCCAAGTGGTCAGCATCTCTAACACCAAATGCGTAGATGTGAGAATTAGAGTTGATCAAGGTGGCAAGATGAGCAGTGGTCATTCCTGACGTGACCCCTACATGGATGACATCATCCCCATCACTCAGCATTGAGGTCACAGAATGAGGTCCAATACAACAAATTTTATCCTGCAATAACAAAACCAGAAAGCCAAAAGGCTTAGTGATTCCTTGCCAAATGATATATTGTAACAAACATGAATCCCTCACATGGCAAGCATGAGATCCCTCCTACTTTAGATACCTTTGACCTCCACAAAAATGATAGGGCTCTGGTACACAATACTAGCAATCGACATGCAAAGTATGAGATCTCTCACAGTCATGCCTCTTGAGATATTGCATTTACAAGATTTTGACCTTGTGACCTCTTGTGACCCCAAATGACCGCTGACCTTCACCCAAACCAAAAGGAAGTATCTCCTCAATATGGGTAATCCACATGCTAGGTAGGAGATCTCTCATAGTTATCCTTCCTAAGATATCGTGTTTACAAGATTTTGACCTTTTGACCTCTGGTGACCCTGAATGACCTTTGACCACCACCAAAAGCAATAGGGATCATCTACTCAATATGGCCAACCCACATACCAAGTATGAGATCCCCGGAGTTTCCCTTCTTGAGATATTGTACTTACAAGGCTTTCACCTTTTGACCTATGGTGACCTCGAATGACCTTTGACCGCCACGAAAACAATAGGGATCATCTACTCAATATGGCCAATCCACATACGAAGTATGAGATCCCTCAGAGTTACCCTTCCTAAGATATCGTGTTTACAAGGTTTTGACCTTTTGACCTCTGGTGACCCCAATGACCTTTGACCTCCACCAGAAACAATAGGGATCATCTACTCAACATGGCCAACCCACATACCAAGTATGAGATCTCTCGGAGTTACAATTCTTGAGATACTGTGTTTACAAGCAAAGCATCACATAAGCACACACACATACACACACACATACGCACATGCAGTGCCTTATGGGGTACTAGGAAATGACCCGGTAGGGAATGCAAGGGAATTGCAAAGCAGAGAAGCTGCCCGCAAAGTAGGCGAGTTTTGCTACGTGCTTAGGGGCGGACTGCGCTGCAAGGCAGGTACGTGCAGCCGCGCATGACTTCTCTTTGCAGTGGCCAAGTTTTCAGGAAGCTACTCCAGTTTCGAGCCGCGCGTGAGCTAGGAAAGACGTGCGAGAGCGGAGCTCGAGGAGACTGGCCCGGTACCCACTAACGATATGTCTGTGAGTGTACACACCCACACACACTCACACACACACACACACACAACATCACCATCGCATAGATTCCTTCTGCCTTCAGCAAGGAATCAAAAACTCAGCAGATACTTCAAATATGTAAAAACTCAGCAGATACTTCAACTATGTCAAAGCTGTCAAGTAAACACCAACTTTTCTTCTTACTGTTTCCACCAATAAGGAGAACACCCAGTAAAAACTGCAAAACAGCACCTCAAGATTTTTTTCAACTTTGGGACAAGGAACTGACTTAACCAAAACTCTCAAATGAAGCTAACCCTTCTTACACCATCTAAGCCATGCCAATCCTTACTACCAATCCCACCCACCCTAGTGACACTACTCCCTTCCACCCACATAAAAATGTAGCAGTCTCTTTCAGAAAGAACTGTAGTACTCCTCACTGAACACTTCTGCTATATTCACCAGAATGAAAATACCTTCTTCCCTACAAGTCTTCTGCACCTTTTAGAAAACACAACCTTTTACAAAGACCTTCAACATAAGCATTTCAATTGAACTGACCCTGCAGTTTCTTAATGGACCAACATTTGAAATTATGACAACTCCTTTACATATGAATCCACTGTCAATTCTGCTTTAAGGGTTTTGGTAGAATGTTACCATTCTCTAAAATTTAAAAAGAAAACTTGAAATTGCCACTTCCAAACCTCTCCTTAAAAGTTAATTTTGTCACATATGAGGATAAAAATTTAAACTTTTTCTTGCCTGTCGAACTTTCGCTGACACGGATGAAGCAGTACTTTTTGAGGTAGAAGAAATAAGATATAAGGTCATACATAAGGAGATGAGGACAAGGGAACGGGTGGGGGAGGGGGAGGGGGCATGCCCAGATCTGGGTCAGAATGAAGGGAGTGGGGAACAGGCCCAGATCTATACCAGAACAGTTTGAACAGCAGACCTAACACTTGATTCCATCAACATGCATTGCTTGGCTAATGATATCAATGTAGTTAGTAAGTTAGATGAGGTTTAACGGCCCAGTTTCCAACCAACTGGTTCAAGTCGAGCCAGCCACAGCCTTTTTTCCAGTTGTGGCTCACTGGCACTTTTCACAGTGCCGTCTAATGGTTAATACAGTAATTCAATTTATTCTTACCTGGATAACTACCAAACCATCTTTGACTAGATCACTTTCTTCCAGCCTATCTTTGCTCCCAGGTGGGAATGCAATCACATTTGTACAATTTTCATCTCGCATGAAGTTATCTTCATGTAATCTGTCTAAGCTCGAGACACGACTGAAGCCATGCTCTCTGAGTAAGTCCATGGCTTCAGGAATACTGTTACAAAAGGAGATGAAAATAACAAAACATTTTACCCTCATCCATCTACTGGCAATAGATATTGCCTTACCTTCAAGACACCCTTACATAAGAATTTAAAATGCTACCACAAAAAGGTTCCTCCAGTTGAGTCCTTAGCTTAAATATTGAAACTTATGGTGGCACTGAAAAAGTACTGCACATTTCTTTTAATAGCAAATTCATAGCCAAGCCTATAGGACTTCATCCAAGCACTAACAAAACCCATGTTTAATTAATCCAGCATAAAAAGGGTTTAAAACACTTGGCCTTTACTTGAAATATTTAATTATTAAACATAATTTAATGACAAGAAATGTGTCAATTCAACCAAAATCATAAACACTATGTATGACTGACAAACTGGAAGCATCACTTTTTACGGTGTGTATGCACTCTTTTGTTTCTTCAATTTCTGTTGCAAAAATACTCAAAACTGATAAAAATGTGAAGTTAAACTTAAAGTCTCTGCCCACCTATAACAGCGAGCTGCCAGCAATATACCATCTCAAAGATGACTTTTCTACCAAGAACTTTTTCTGACACATTTTCCTTTCTGCTCTTACAATTCCAATTCCAGCTGATAGAATAACTTTCCTTACCTAATTCTAAGTTGATTGATCCAGGCATATGTTGGTAGCTGGACACCACACTCATCTCGCTCCCTTACTTTAGCGGGTAGAAGGTGCTCTATACTACGCGCTTGAAACTTGATTCTATTTCTAGCGAGGGCAGCATTCAATTTGATGTTGTGTTTGTAAAGATCATCTTCCAGTTCCTGAATGTAAGGTATTACAGATTCTGTACTCTTGCTCCTCTTCTTGACAAAGTGTCTTTGCATCATGTCACAAAGAATCACCATGACTGGATGATGATTCTCATCAGGCTACAGAGGGAAAAAGTGGAAGATAAAAATCATTTTGGGTGTTATTTCAACCAATATGTCATTATATTTTCCACAAAACCTGTCCTAATTTCATCTGTCTAGACTGTATTTCTTATCTGTCTGACTTAGGTTCTAACATGCTAAACATGACATAACAACTCAATCCACTAATGACTATGAGAACATTAGATCAGAAATGGGCCAGGTTTCCATATTTATCACTACGCAATGTTAACCAACAAAATACACAATAAAGTTTTTTAATGAAATTGAATTAAGATAAAAAGAAATATTTAAGCAAGTAATTTTGGAGCTAAGAGTAGACAGTGACAAGGTACATTTAGTAGGTAGTGTATGCAGTTAATCAATGAATGAAAATTCTACTCTGTTGAAAAACTGGGCTAGAGACTATGAACTTTTTCAGGCCACATTTTACGAACTTTTGAAACTAAGCAATTATAGCTTATGATGATTTGATTTTAAAGAAAAGGCACAGGGTCAAAAGTGAACCTACAGTAGTACAGGTGCAACATTCACTCTGACTCAAGAGCACAAATTCAGCTGTTTAAAGAAGGGATTCAGCAATGATTTATTTTTGAAATATGAAAAGGAAAAAACCATACGAGAGCATACTGCTGAGAACCCCTGGTGCTAATAAATGTGAGGTTATAATGTCACACATGGTTACTTCAAGTTCACTTCAGATTAAAAATGTATTAAAATCCCCTTGACATATCTCACAACCTCTAACAGAAACTGGATTCAGATTTCATCAGAATGCTAAGATTAGTAATAATTGTACTCTCTAACATATTTTAAAAGATAAATTTTAGCCTAAATCCCTCTTTCATACCACGAGCAATGTAGGCCTACCACTGTGCAAAAACAGTTTAGGAGAGAAATGACCTCATAAAGTCAGAGTGATGATGTTGAAACTTGTAAACAGTATAAGAATTTTGGGAAAAATTTGTTTTCAAAATGTTGCAGTAGACACTTTACTTGAGCAAGTCAACAAACCATCAATGGACCAGATTCATAATGTGTGTATATGCAAAGTACAAACAAAGGGCCTTTGAAGTTAATCATTCTGATATGACAGCTAAGACAAAAACTTGCTAATTCAAATGAAGCTTGTTGCTTCTAGTTTATTGGAAGACCATTTTTATAACATTTCAAAATTATACTGTTACTAACATTCCATCTCACCTGTCATACATTCTCATCCATCTTCACCTTATCATCCAGGGCCCAGCACTAACC
>WURT03668778.1:19790-33067 GCA_009936505.3 Holothuria glaberrima | reverse complement strand
ACACCTTTAAATCTGTGGTGTAGTCACCATGTCGTCCACATTTACAACATCTTTCCATGTTTGTTTTCAGGCTAATGAAGATGTAATAACCATGTCTCCTACATTCACAACTGCTACGTCTGCCATTGATGCTGAGCTGAAGGACTTAATGGATGTATCCTCTGTCATGAATGAGAATGAATTCCCCCAGAAGAGTTCCCCACCTCCCCCTCCCAGGAAACCTGCAATCCTTGGATCTGTTGGCACCATCACCAATGTGAAATTTTCAGAGAGACCAAAGTTGTCCCAACAAACTGATAAAGACATTGTAACTAAAGCAATGAAAAAGAAACTGAAATGTGAGTAGTGAAACTATTTCATCAGATATTGGTCTTGTACTATCTTCTCTTAAAACAGAATTGGTAGAATTGACGAAAGTATTGCTTTTGGTTCTCTGATAGGACAAGCTTTATGTCACATTTAAATGTTCCTCGGGAAATGATTATTGCTTCATAAATGTTATTGTCACAAGGGACTCTGGGTTATCATGCTCTTCACTGTGTGCTAAAATTACTACACAATATGTAAAACCAATGACTCTTCTTGCAAATGGTTACTCATATAGAACTTGGTTGTTTTGACATCTTGGTGTTTAGTTACATTTTATCTAGTCTTCATAGATCATTATGCAATAGTTACATGTGTATTACTTTTCAACAGAGAAATGGCAATATACTCAAAACTGGATGGGGTTATAAGTCGGCTTTTCAAGAAACCTTTAGAACCTTTGTTGCTCCATGATCACCTGCCAGAAGGATGAGAAACATACAGACTCAGTCATTATGTAATGGCTGTTGATAGCCTGTTATAAAGTGATAGTTGGCCAAGGACAATTTTGTGGCATCCTAGCCAAAATTGATTGGCATGATTCTTCTGTTCAAGATTCTTTCTTGATTCCCATGGCATATTTTGGGCAGAAGCTGAGCCCATTGTGTTGGATAGTGATGGAGTTGGAAAGAAGTATGCTGGTCAATTTTTGGTTGAATTTGGCTATAAAATTGATCTTAGAATTGCAAACTCTATGGTGTCTTTCGTTTTACGTATGGTAACCTATTTAATCAAGTCAAACAACACATGTATATAGAAACACTATGTTCTCTCTAGGCTTGTAACACTGAATAGCACTTGAGCAGTGCTGTGGGTGTGTAGTCACTACCCATGGGCACATAGAGTATTCTCAGTGTTATGTAATAGTTATTATATTCTTGGAGTAGCAGGAAATTTTCATACTTACAAGGCTGTGTGGCATATTCCTTGATCATTCTTCCAAGAGGAGCTGAACAAACAGAATAGCTCCGTGGAATAAACTGGAAGCAGACCCAAAATGTGTATTGTTGTATACTGACAGTATATGCTATGGTGTGTAAAACATGAGTAAATAGGCATACTACAATGTAACTGCACCCAGCATTGGATGAGTCATGATACAGGATTAGAAGAAGCACTGGCAACTATTGTAGGTCTGTATTTATCTTTATTACTTGTGCAAGTTGATTTATTTAGAAATAAGTCTTTTTGCTTTTTGCCAGCAGCAAGTCATGTAAAAAGTGCCCTGTGATGCAACAATTATTTTTGTAACCACTCTTTTAGTGTGTCTTGGTAATACTGGTATCAGTGGGTTACATAAGGTACCATTTTAATGGAGACATTGTGTAAAAATCATCACCATTTATGGGGGGAAAAGGATACAATATTTCCCCCCCCCCCCACCCCCGTTCCTATTCTTCAGATATCCTTGACATTGCATGCATTAAGCCCATGTATCAGGATCCTTTTTCCGACAATCACAAAGTTGACTTCATTTTTGTTTGAACAGCTTCCAAGTCGTCAAAGAAATCGTTAAAAGAAGCCAGCACAAAGAGAAGCCAAGTTTCTCTGCACTCTGAGGATGTGTTTGGATCAGATAATGAGAGTTACACCAGTGAAGACACACTGGACCTTCCTTTGAGTGGGTCCATCACCCCTTCTGGTACCCGTCCATCCTCTAGGCAGAAGGTCAGCCGCAAAGGGTCAGCCTCCTCGGCTGGATCAAGGAAGTCTGTTCAAGAGTTGTTAGCAGAGGCACAAGAAATATCCAGTCCTGACAGTGTTCCATTGCATAAGTGAGTTTCAAAATTCCTGATCTACGGAACTTAAAAAATGGTTAAGGTACATAGTTAATTTTGATTTGTTAGTGGGCCTTTTAGTCTGAGCATTCTGGTGAGTATAACATTTTCAGTCAAAAGGGAACTTGAATTAAGTACAAGTAACTTCATAGCCTCCCTTTGATTTACACTGTTTTGCTTTCCTAAAACTTTACATCCAAATTTTATATCTTCATAATCTCATGTTTACTCAATGAAAATGCTTGAAGGAATGGGAATGTTTAAAAACATTACATTCCCCGTGAGAAACTCATACGCCTTTTTATTTCAAGGTCAAAACAATAAATTAAAAAACCAAAAAGAAAAGTTTCACATATTAGGAATAAATGTTAGCTTAAACTCTTCCTTTATAGGCTTATATTATATTTTCATTTCATTAACATGGCACAGATATAACATAGATAACATTGATTTCAAGCATCTAACATATATCAAGTCTCCAACATTTTGGAGTTATTCTGTTTGAATTTTACTTTGCTTACCATCAAAAAGGAACAAAAGCATAGCAAATAAATCTTATTTTATTGGTAAAATATTTATATTGATATTTTACTCCCTTGTAAGTATGATTGATTGTGGTTTTACTTTACAGACGAAAAGTTGAAAGAAAGGAAAGTCATGTAAGCAAGGGAAAGAAGTCTGGGGTCATAGATCAAACAGTCACTGGTGAAGAAGTAAAGAATAAAGAACGCTCTGTTGATGACATCATAGCTTCACTTAAAGCAACAAAGGCAGGAAAGTAAGCTAGAAATGATTAAAAATACATATGTACTTTAAATTCTTGTATTTATGGCAATTGTTTGTTGCCACCCTTTTGAACCCCTATTTTGCCCAATTTTTTTTTTTTTTTTACAGGGTGTGGTTGGGAGTTCATGCATTTATGCTAAATTTCCTGTCATTTTATCTTTGTCAAAGTTTTTTCATATCAATAAGACTGTCAGTTGGAACCTTGGAACTTTGTCCCTTTTGTACAAAAGTGAGAAAAATGGGCAGCACACTTTGTGACATTTTGAATCTACATGTCTCCTTTGTCAGGCCAGTTTTAGGAACATGGAAGAAAATCTTAGAGGTAGAACTACACGTTAAACATAAATACAGCTTGTATACAGAGCAGAACATTTTACCTGGGGAGTTTACAAAATAACTTAATTTTTGTTTATGAATGTGTATGTTTTACTGTTTTGATCTTCAATATTGTTTAAATTTTTGAGTCTTGTCCCTCAGTCTGTTGTGTTTGTAAGTTTAAAGTTTGAGTTTGAAAGTTTATGCATTCCTTTCCTTAACTGTCTTTTTTCTTTCTAAATGTTTCTTAATGTATTTGAAATGGACTTGTAGATGACAAGAAATTGTCCTATTGCCAAGAACAGACAAGTAAATTGGGTAAATAATGCTGTGTGCATGGACCATTTTATTGTAATATTTGTCTTTCAGGAGCACTCAGAAGTCAGATGCAGATATAAAAATACAAGAAATAATGAGCCGAGTCATGCAAAGGGCAGCTGACGTTTTGGGAACCGATGTCCAAGATGAAGGAGACGGGAATAGAGATAAGGCTCTTGATAGCTCTGAGGAAGAGGAGGTTAATGAAATCACAGGTAGGGATCCCTGGTTTATGCACCTTGTTTTATTGTTGTGGTAGAAATATCAGATGGGTTGCTGCAATCCACCCTCTCTGAGAAGCTGGACAGCATCAAATTAGTAAATCATATCCTAAGCCAGTTAAGTACCTGTGCTGAAGGAGGCAATCCAGATGTCTAGTATTTTCAAGTGTCACAAACAGCACAAGTCCATTAGGATTTTGACAAAATTTCTGTGCCACCTATGCATTTAGAAGTGTTTTGTCCAATTCAGTCCCTTATCATGAGAATCCAAAAATTATTATTCAGTTTCAGATTGTATGTATGTCATTATCTGAATTTGATTGAGATCCTTTATTTAAGCATTGTAGTATTGTGAAGGATATATCAGCTGTCAGGTTGTCCTTTCAACAGCATTGCAAATAGAAAATACCGCTTGAGTATGGCACTGTTGTAAGTGTGCTTCAGCAAATGTGATACCTTGTCTTAACAGTGAAGTCGGGCAGCAGTGTTATCTTTTTTTTACCCAAGATACACCAGCAATATCAGTGACGGAGGATGAAGTTTCTGATGTACCCTTTACGCCATCGAGGCCTAACACTGAGTTGGAGGTGAGGTTTCTCTTTTGCTAATTACATCACAAGTGGTTTAGTCTGACTGAAATGAAGCAAGCAGAAGCGATCTTCATTTTCTCACTGGAATAAGTGATGCTTTATTTCCTTTGTCAATCTAGTATTGTTTTGTTCTTGTAAAAGATTGAGATGGGGTTTTTTCATAAGGAGTGAAAAATTCCCATACCTTTCATGCATTCACATTACAAATGTATGAGATTACGGAGCAGAAAATTGATTGTAAAGCTTTAAAGCATAACATAAAAGTGTTGATTAATGTAAGGCTATGACTCAGATGTCTCCTGTGCTTGATTTTAGTTCACTGCATGCTGGAAATATCATCATCACATCTGCTAGTATCTCAAGAAGCACACATAGGAATTGACTGTAGATTTTACCAGAAGGCTTATATTTAGCTTGTCTTTAACTTAACAAAGATACATTTGAACCCTCCTTTTAGTCGCCATCACTGGGCATTAGAGGTGTATAAAAGTAAAATTAGTCATTGTGAACTTCATAATTTAGCGTGCATGTTTCCCATTAGAGGGAAACTGTAATGTGTGTACGATACCAAATGGTAACCCTAACCTCAAGTTTTAGGAAATGTGAAATTAAAGAGATCAGGCACAAAAGAAGTTTATACATTTAAAAAAGCATTGTTGAAATTTGATATCAGAACACACTTTATCCTCTTGGAAAGAAAGAGTGAAAAAAAATGCAAAGAGAGACAAACAGATCTCAAAACAATCAAGTGAGGAAGAAACTATTTCAGACTATTGTCACTCAGACTTTTCTCAAGTCGTATGCCTAGGGTCAGTGTTCAAATGTAGGTATCTCAGAAATTGGGCATGGGATGATTAAGCCATTGTTGCTCTACATCCTAAATGTGATGACATCTGCACAGGCACGTAGCAACCATTTTGTCCTACTAAACAATGATGCCTTGTGGTTCAGGTAAAGTTACCTGGGGAAAAACTGCTGGAAAAGCCCCCAAAAGGTAATTCAATAATTTCTGCACTTGAGTCTTAGATAGTTTGGTACCCCCACTCATAGCTTCTCTTTAAATCATAAAGGAAGATGAAGAAATGGAATTAAAGCTTTTTCTGTAGGGGAGGACAGTATTTTTTTATCTTCTTTGACAAAATTTCCTGATCGTCAATAAAAAGTAAAGAGAATTCACTACACTTTTAAAGGGCCGTTTTGTAGACCTCCGGGACAAGTGTTACTTCCAGTGCTGAAAGTATGTACAATCTGTGATGGGAGTTTAAACTATTTTCACAGTCCTGAATGTCCTTTCAAGATTTTTTGTATGTCCAAAACTTGATATATCTGTCCACTTAAAGCAATTGGAAACAATTACAGAACATGAAACATTTGATGGAGAATCCACAGCTAGAGGTACTGAAACCCTTCCTGACCTGGTAGAGGAGGAGCTAAGACCATCACCCTCACCTGTCCCAGTGAATGATGAGAATGTAATGCCCCAACATTCTCGTGATATTTTAGAGACAATACAGATGCTGGACAAGGTACAACCTGAAGAAATTAACTTGGAGCAGGCCTGGAGGGTAAGATGCCGTATCTTTCTACAAATCTTCTAAGCTACTTCAGTGTTGACTTTGCATCATGGCTGGTTGCAAACTAAATTTTAAATCTTGCTCCTGAGAGAATTATAAAAGCTCTCTCATGTTTGCTGTGCAGACTTGGTCAACTTTCTTGCTAGCAGTGTTTTCTCTAAGCAGATATCCATTCAGTCAAAATGTCAAATGTCTGACCTTTAACTTAATGTAAATCATGTGCTCATATGGCATAAATGCAGCACTTGTGTGCCATGGTAAGTGGCCCTTCATAGCCATGGTGCAGGGCCCTAGGAACTCTTCAGCTTTGTGGGGTGCTTTTAGGTGTTGTATGATATGTATGTGGTATTACTTGAGGCAAACCTTGAGGAACACCAGACCTGTTTTCTTCCTTCTGAACATCATTGGCATGCCAACGCATCAGAATCGTGTCATATAGTGTCTATGTGTTAACACACAAAGCTAGAGTCACATGATCACTGCATTTACTCTGGACTGGTCTCAATGTGAAATCAAGAAGAGAAAGTCCAGAGGTAACTTGGACAATTGAAGAATGTGTGCTGTAGGCATTGTACATTGAGTGGTCAGCACTGACCATATTGTATTGTAAGTGGTCAGCAATCTATGATCAAATTGAACTGGTGTTTAGATCCTGTTTGGTGCTTTCAAATTGGAGGATGCTGACAACCTGGCCACTACTCCCAGACTATTGAAAAGCTCTGACTTGTAGTAGGGTAACTTTTGGCAGTGGTTTAAATTGGAAACAACTTTTTACTTTAACTGTGTGGTAGTCATCTAGATTTAAGTTTGATTTTTTTATGTACCGCAGGGATAGAATGAGGGCATAGAGGAGAAAAAGGAAGAAGGGAGGGTGGGGTAATCTGGAAATTTTGGGCACCACTGATGTAGCTCTAACTAACCTTACCCCCTTAATTTTTTTTTTTTTTTTTGAAAACCAGAATGTGTGATGTTTTTTTTTGAAACCAAAAATAGAAATTTTGTTTGCCAAAATATTGACAAAGTATACATCAGATGAACTAAGTCATATATCTTTGTAGGATTTAACAATGCCACAGCAAGTTGGTTATGAGGACATTGTGAAAGTTGAGGGCACTGCACAGACAATGGTTAGGAAGATACAGTCCAAGGAGGCAGCTGTGGAGAAGAATAGGAGTATGGTGATCCCAGTACAGTCAGCATCAGTGTCCTTCCTGTCAACATGGGCACCATCAGATAAACCAGAGAGAGAGGTAAATGAAAATGATGAAGTTTTACCGTCAAGGTATACCCATTTAAACTTATTACAGAATAAATGGAATGCATTTCTTATTTTAAGCAGCCCCAAACATTTTAATTTGAAGAATATTAAGATTTGGGTTGTGACAAGGCCCCTTCTTGTTGAGGATGCTAAACACTACAAAAATAATACTTTATTCGAGCAGTATATGGTATAATATGATGTGAATAAGTTTTCTCCAAACATGGAAAATCATGTCAGTACTTGTCAAATCAGAGAGAAAAGGTTTAATTATACCATATAGAGCTTTGAATCTTCTGAAGAAGGACAAATGTCCCTCCATAAAATACTGATTTAGGTGAAGGCCTTGTAGCATCCTGTGTATAATAAATGTTATACACTCCTTTAGTACCATTAGGCGATACTTCCAGACCCCAACAATGTGGCTATCCATTTAAGACATTTTAATGACCTTGGAATTTACCTCTATAGCAACATTCTGTAAAAACTTTGAGGGATTTCTTACCTTTGTAGTGTTTTTTCCACACCAAGCAAGTGCATGAAAATTATTTCAATTTCAGAAAAATGTGGCTGAGCAACCTGAATTGAGGAAGAGTATTCACCATTTTTGCACCATGATGCCAGCTGGTGTTTCCTTGCCTGGTCAGCTACAGATGTCCACTAGGATGCACCATACTCCCAGCAGGTACAAGGTTACCTCTCATCTTAGGTCTGATCAAGTGAACCAGTTGGTGAGTACATATTTTCAGATGGGGTCACTTGGTGTGGCATGGATGGCAACATTTATCAGACAAAGGGCAAGGGGGAGATTGTACCAAGTAAAACCTTTCATCAGGTGACAGGAAAGTCTTGTTACACTCATAAATATCTACAAAATCTTACCTTCATTGGATTTATTAGCCTAATGTACCTTTTGTCCCCCTCTACCAAATTCCATAATCCTATTCACCCACCCATCCCCCACACCTGTGGTAATTATTTTTGAGACATGGGACACATAGTCAGTTGACAGGCTTTGGGTGGAGCTGGACTTTGAATGGTCCACCAAATAAGGGTTCGATCTGGATTTGAAAACTTTCCACTATCAGTGGAAGCAGTCACGCAAGTGCTTCCTGGTGGGATGAGGCTATGACAGGGTGATTTAACTTACTTACACATGACCAACAGCATGATAAATTAGGTTAGGAATAATCGATTAAATTGTATCAGAGCAGGGTGGAATTTGACCTTGATATATTAGCAAAAGGTGTTCAATTCATGCAACTTTACAGGAAGGAGCTGACACCCCAGGGTCAATGACCTCAGAGCAGAAGAGACAGAGGGTGATGTCAGCTGCAGCAAAGAGGATCTTAAAAGAGCTGGAAGATGACAATATATCAAGTGAGATGACAGCAGAAAAGTTACAAGTCTGGCAGGAGAAAGCACAGGAAATGGTAAACTTTGGTGGTCTGTAATATTTTATGGTCACACTTCAGGCCTGGAGGTGTTGTATCTGTCACAGTGTAGTGGTGATTGATCAATGGGCACACAAGCCTTAAGAACATACATGCATCAAACAGTAGCACCTACCTAGTAGGTTCTACAGTTATCAGTATATAAGTCTAGCTTAATGGTCATGGGGGTGTTCTTTTACATAGAGCTGTCAAGGAATAGGGTTGAGAGGTAGGTGTAATATGGCTTGAAAGAGAATGAAACACATGTTTAGCACAAAACCCATGTGATGTTTATTATAGGGCTGCTAAAAGTTACCATTTGTTTGACCTGTTATGCCACTGTCAACTTGTCCAAATGATCTTTAAAAGAAATAGTTAAGTGAGGTGTATTTGATGTGATTCCAAAGGGCAAATTTGCAATGATTAGTTTTAAGTTATCAGAAATGGATTTTTAGTTTCACTGTCACTATTTATTGGTAATTTTTATGGAATTGTTTTGTTGAGACACTCACAGAAACATTTCAAATGTATAATACACATTTGATTTTTATTATACTCCTAGTTTGATGAAGGATTCAGCCTTCCTGGTGGACAGTTACCTATTCATCAGGATGCCTCTAGATTATATTGGACACCAGCCCCACCAAAGATGAATTTACCTGCCAGTATGATTGGTGAAAACCTGTTCCCAAGATTTAAGGGTGCTTTCTTGAAGCAGGGTGGGGATAGGTCATCAACGGTTGCTGATGACAACTCTGAAGATGAACGAGAGACTGACATCGCCCTCAATGAAGATGAGGAAGAGGAGGAGAGATTTAAAAGGAGGTGAGAGAGAAATTATCAGATTATCACTGAAGTTTCTGAGTCCTTTTGTAGGGCAGGGCTATTCATGAGTGCTTGCCTGACTGTAAAAATGTCAGTTTTGATTGACATATAAACAGTGATGTGGCATTACTGAAGAGTGAAAAAATTTAAATTGTTGCTGTTAAATTACAGTAACCTTAACAGTGCTCCTTACATTGTTTGCAATAAATGATGACCAGCAGACAGCTAGAATCTTCATTATTCTAAGTCTCAGAAGAAGTCAGAGTTTTGATTTGTCTAGTTTCTGCAATTTCAAGACTACTCTACAGCAAATTTCAGAGAAAGTAAATTCTTGGCAATCTGGACGTGTTGTTTTGAAAGTTAATGTACAGCCCTTCAGGGGAATGACAAGCGTTATTTATTGAATGTTTATATCGTGATTTTACAGTCAGGTTACTCTCAGTTAAAAGTGAATTTCACCATTTGAAGCCAGTAATGTACTGACTGTGAGCTTCATGCCTTTATTGCTGCTAGTTGTATGAAAAAAATAGGGGATTATTTGTGCTATTTCTATAAATTGGGTTTTTACATAAAAGGTAGCTTAAAAAGCATTGAAAAGCATCTCCATTCTCACCTTTACTGCTGTTTGGTTTTATTATGTTAGTTGTGAAACATACTGTTGTAGTGTATATTATTTACTTGAATGATGTATTATGATAGTCATTTCAAATATTACAATTGCCTTCAAGCATCCTTCTTGGAATCTTTTAAACAAAGAAAATGACATGTTTTTAACTTGGTTTTGATAAAATTTCAAAAGTTCTTATCTCATTAAAATTTATCATGTATAACATTTTTCCTGGAATTTGAAAGTACATTTACCTTATGTAAGGCATGAGAAAAATTAGTCACCTGCTCTCATCTTTTCCATAGGCTTATAATAAGAAGATACGCCTCAGCTGAGGATTTGACAGACTTCTCGAAAGCAAGGTCCCATGGTAACAGGACAGGACAATTAGATCAATCTTGGTCTTCTGACACATCCAAGACACATTCTCTTGCTTTGTCCAGGACAAGTGAAGGCTTATCTGTCAAAGAAGGAAAGTCTTTATCAAGTAAGAGAAAACTTTAAATTTTTTTATTTTAGTTTTAACTCTTCAGGAAATGAATGTTTTCTGTGTTTTGGTTAAGTGTATAAAGGCAGGAGCATTTGAAGCATTGAAACTTAGCTATCTGGAGGTTTGGGATTCAAACTATGGCTGGGTCATTAGTAAGGTGGGTTCATAATCCTAAAGTAATTTACAGATCTCCACTTTGAAATGAACTACACCGAAAATATCCTAAATTTAAGTTACACTTTTGAATCAGATGCCACCTGAGGTTAAGTTATAATGCAAAAGTCCTTTCCTGGCTTCTGCATGTATAGTTGTGTAATGTTCTTAAACAATGGCCAAATTGTCATTTGTATACTTTGTGATTTCAAGTGTACCTAAAGTTCAGAGTTGCAAGAATATATATTTCAAAAGATTTGAATTCCCCCAGATTAAACCAAGAGATTATAAGTTGAGGCATAAAACCCCATCTAACCAACTAACTAACTTATTCATCCAGTTCCCATCTTTATAGCTTACTCTGTTGCTGAGATATGAAATGTTTCAATTTATTCTTTTAATTTGAAATAATTGACAGTGCAATAATTTCTAATGTCCTTCTTGTTCAACTCACAGTACCTGCTTCTGTTTCCTTTTGAAATTGAAATGCATTCATGCCCTTGGACAAGTTACTGTTTCCTTGCATGGAATGTTGTGTAGAGAGGGCTTGCACTTTCAAGCCATGTCATTGCAATAAGAGAAGGATTGTGTTCCATCAAAAGGTGCAATGTCTTTAGGAAAAAAAACAAAAAATAAAAAGAAAAAGCAAAAAAAAAACAAAAAAACAAAGACTGGTATCGGAGAAGTACAAGAGTGACATCACAAGTTTTTTGCCATTGGAAAAAAACCAAGTTGGTTGCAATCTACCATTTCAAATTGAGTGAATAACCTTCAAAAGTTCAAATTTCAGTACATAAGAACACTGTTAAGATGGCAGTTGAACAATTGGGTTTATTTTGCAAACTCTCTAACATTTTATGAAATTAGACTTTATTAGACCCACTTTAACACTGCAGTTGTTAGCAGAGTTATTTGATGTTTGCCCACCTGTGTAATGGCTGTGGCTTCATGTACTAAAGTTTCATTAATTACATTGCAAGGATGACTGAAAAAACAGAAAAAATTTGACATAGCATCGGGATTCATCCTGACTGAACTTGATAAGGTGAATATTTTCAGTGGTGGAAATTTTCTAGACTCCATTGTGTCAGGATTCATTATCTTGGAAAAACATTTTTGAATTTAAGGGAGGTTGGCGGGTGATGTGATGTTGATAAAAATTGTTCTTCTACAAGGTGTTACATGCTAATGTTTTTAGGTATATTGTTGTGTAATGTTGTTATTATAATTTGCAACAAAACACAAAAAGGAGATGAAGGATTTTAACTAGTGAAAGAAAAATAAGAAACATACTTTTCTAATCCTTTTTAGAGCGGGTCATTTCAATGAATTCTGTATTGTTAATGATTTCATTATTTAAAAAGATCAGTGTTATGCAGAGCATCTTTTATGAGATTTGTGACCTTTGCTTATATTTTTAGGTCAGTCTGGAAGTCATGGTGATAAGGAAAGCCTTAAAAGGAGAGGATCTCATACTATTTCTTCCATCCACCATCCTCTCAGGTAAAGCCCAAAGAAAAAAAAATAGACCACATGAAGCTCAGATTATTTCTGCATGATAGTTCTACTGGTCTTGCATAAGTAAAATACAGATAATATTGTCAAAAGTATAGACTTACAAATAGTTGTCTAAAGTGCACATATTTTGAGAGTTAGACATTGCAATGAGCAGTGGAAAGTTAGGAAGGCCAGGACCTTAGTTAGCGCCACCATAGGAAAATTCTTTCCTCTTGTGTTGGTCACATAAAATAGTCAACCAAGTTGCAGTTTTCTTTATTTTGTTGTATTTTTGATTCATACAAAAATGTTAGTAGTTTTGTCAATTTTTGTTTAGGGTTGGCACATTTAACCTTCATTGACTACCTTTATTTACCTATCCACAGGATCTTCTAAGTAGAAATGACAGGGTGGCAAGAATTTGTCTGATTCCCTACAGTTACCCTTAGAGGAACTTTGCAGATACAGAAGTCTTTCATCTGACTAACTTATACAATTTACTATCCCAACAGTTTGTTTATGCTAAAATTTAATAAGTAAAAACATTTTGTTATTTCAAATTTATGTCATCATGTCATTACACCTTGAGGTGAGGTGTGTATTTAAGGAATAAATTGCATCTGGCAGACTATTATTGGTGAATAAAACATCAAGGCTAAAAAATTGGCAAAAATAATAGACGAAACGAAGCCAAGTCAGTTATTTTGCCAGATTTGGAGTTGAGACGGTTTATGAGACAATCAATAGTCCGACAAATGTGGTTTATTCCTATTCTACCACAGAAATGAAAAACTTCATTTTTGATTCCTTGCCGAAGGTAAAAGAAATCTATGCTATGGTGATGTCATGTGTGTGTGTGTGTACGTGTGCATTCACAAATATGTCCTTAACGGGTACCGAGGCAGCTGGCTCGAGCTCTGCTCTCGCACGTCTTACCTAGCTTACGCGCGGCTCGAAACTGGAGGAGCTACCCGAAAATTGGGCCACTGCAATGAGAAGTCACACGTGGCGGCATGTGCCTTCCTTGCAGCGCAGCCTGCCCTCAAGCATGTAGCTCACCTCACCT
>WURT03668778.1:0-19690 GCA_009936505.3 Holothuria glaberrima | reverse complement strand
TGTGCGTGTGTATGGGACGGCTTCACTTGTAAACACGATATCTCAAGAAGGGTAACTGCGAGGGATCTCCTACATGGAATGTGGGTTGGCCATATTAAGTAGATGATCCCTATTGTTTTTGGTGTAGGTCAAAAGTCATTTGGAGTCACCAGAGGTCAAAAGGTCAAAACCTTTTAAACACAATATCTCAAGAAGGGTAACTGCGAGGGATCTCATACTTGGTATGCGGGTTAGTCATATTGAGTAGTCGACCCCTATTGTTTTTGGTGTAGGTGTAAGGTCATTTGGAGTCACCAGACGTCAAAAGGTCAAAACCTTTTAAACACAATATCTCAAGAAGGGTAACTGCGAGGGATCTCATACTTGGTATGCGGGTTAGTCATATTGAGTAGTCGACCCCTATTGTTTTTGGTGTAGGTGTAAGGTCATTTGGAGTCACCAGACGTCAAAAGGTCAGAACCTTATAAACATAATATCTCAAGAAGGGTAACTGCGAGGGATCTCATACGTGGTACGTGGGTTGGCCATATTGAGTAGATGATCCAAATTGTTTATTGTGGAGGTCAAAGGTCATATGGGGTTACCAGAGGTCAAAAAGTCAAATCCGTGTAAACATGATATCTCAAGAAGGGTAACTACAAAGGATCTCATACTTGGCATGTAGATTGTCCATATTGAGTAGATGATCCCTATTGTTTTTGGTGGAGGTCAAAGGTCATTTGGGGTCACGAGAACAAAAGGTCAAAAAATTGTAAACATGATATCTCAAGCAGGATAACTACGAGGGATCTCAAACTTAGTGTGTGGGTTGGCCATATAATGTTAATGATCCCTATCATTTTTGGTGGAGGTCAAAGGTCATTTGGGGTCTCCAGAGGTCAAAAGGTCAAAACCTTTTAAACACGATATCTCAAGATGGGTACCTGTGAGGGATGTCATACTAAGTGTTTGGCCATATCGAGTAGATGATCCCTATTGTTATTGGTGGAGGTCAAAGGTCATTTGGGGTCACCAGAGGTCAAAAGGTCAAAACCCTGTAAACCAATATCTCAAGGTGGGTAACTCCGAGCAATTGTATACTTTGTGTGTGGGTTGGCCATATTGAGTAGATTGATCCCTGTTGTTTTTGGTGGAGGTCAAAGGTCATTTGGGGTCACCAGAGGTCAAAAGGTAAACACAATATCTCAGCGAGGGTAACTCCCAGGGATCTCATACTTAGTGTGTTTGTTGACCTTATTGAGTAGAGGATCCTTACTGCTTTTGGTAGATGTCAAAGGTCATTCAGGGTTACCAGAGGTCAAAAGGTTAAAATCTTGAAAACAGAATTTCTCCAGAAGAATAGCTTTGAGGGATCTGGTACTTAGCATGTAGATTGCCCATATTGAGTAGATGATCCCTATTGTTTTTGGTGAAGGTCAAAGGTCATTTGAGGTCACCAGGGGTCAGAAGGTCAAAACCTTATAAACACAATATCTCAAAAATGGCAAGGAATCACTAAGCATTTTGGCTTTCTGGTATCAGTTTTTTCGAGCGAATAGCGAAGTATACCTGTCGTGTTTTGGACTTGCAACAGTCATTAGTTCCAATATGGTGACATCTCTGTTGTCTTGTTATGTCCTGTACTTCTTGTATAATATTAAACCATAATTAATGCGAGTTAAGTGACAAAAAAATAATTGTTAATATAATTAGAAAAATTTATGCTTTTCTCCCTCCTGAGTGTCTGTCCTAAGTCTAATTCGAAGCTTTGTCGCCTCTGTACTGTTTTGTAGACTGCTACTACAAACAATGTGCTTACTCTCCCCCAACAAGTGGTATTTAGATTCAGAACTAGGCCATGGTATCCAGCAACTAGTTTTAAAGGATCCAGTTAATACAAAAATTAGTTTATCGTTCAAATGAAATCACAGTAATCACAAAATACGGTTTTGATTTAGAGTATTTTGTACAAATGTAGGGTTTCCTAAGGCGTAGGTCATGTAACCCTACCAGCTTATTGTGTATTCATATCAGTGATGGCAATCTATGGATTAGATGCATTACAAAGTGGTCTGAACGATGTGAGTGCAAGATCTCAACTGACTGCTTATACCATACCATGATTATGATACGGCAAGGCACAGAGCAGATTCGTGTAGCCCGCTTTAGTGCTGCCACACAGGAATATTTTTCAGATTGAAAAAAGCCTCAATAGTAAATACTGCTTTTGCCTACATCCATGTCATTGCTGCTGAAGCCTCCACAGTACTCACTGTGTTGTTCATGGCTACCAAAGGGTGATTGCTGAACTGTTGAACGATCCCCAGTTAAACTTGAAAGTGCTACCCTTCAGTGAGCAATAACATACAAGACAACCCTCTACTAGACAGGACCCATGACTTCATCACATTTGTTAGCATTTTATTCATGCACGATGCTTTACAGAGTTTATATATTAATTTAAGGTTAATGTTACCCAGCTGATCCTGTTGGTGCATTGGATAGGGCGTCAGACTCACTCTGGAGGTGGGAGATTTGGTCCCCATCACTGTGTAGAAGTGTCGAATTTCTTTTCCCCTTCAGTTTTAGATTTGCAGGTGTGAATGCCTCCCGCATTCTGGTTACATTTACTGACCATGTGTTGTGGAATTGTTGAGGTCAGTGTTTAACCAATCAGAGTGCAGGATTCTCAATAACAGATGGTTAGAGGTGGTAGAATTGTGCTGATGTAAACAATTGTTTAATATGCTTAAAGTATCTGGAAAAAAGTTTTAAAGTACCATATTTGCTCTATTGAATGCCCCTTTTCTAATAACTCATAACTCCCCCCCCCTAAAATTTACCACTTAAACTGGCCAATAATCAAATGAAATGTTTTCATTGAGTGGAATATTCATACCATAAGTACCAGACTGAATCTTTCCAACTTCTGACTTCTGTGCATTGCATGCTATTTGTGGTTCATTCCACCACCCCTCCTGTTCTCTACAACTGACAGGACCAAATACGGAAAAGTAAACTATCAAATTGTTTTAATGAATGCATTGCATTAGCCCTAACCTTGTTTGTGGTATCTTGAAATTGGAAAGAAAGTAATAGTTTGATCTCATCCAAAAGGTGCTTAAACACCAGCAATCAGATATACTTAAAGCAAGGTGTAGTGTATGGTGAGAAGTAGAGTGGACAATTCAACCACTTTTGAATAATTTCACACCCCCAGGGCATTAAATAGAGTAAATATGGTACAATTGATAGATTAGAATTGTGAACCACCCCTGTTCTCTGATGGACCACTTCATGTTCATCTGGTCACAGTGTACCAATGCTTTAGAGCAGCCATTCCCAACTATATTCAGTGAAATGCCACTTGATTGAATAAATATACAAGGAGTGCCACCATCCAAACTGGTGACTGCCATCGTCCAGTGCGAGTAATTCCTGTGAGAGACGGACTCCCTCCCGTTTGATGAATCTTCATCTATGCTGGGTAGCGTTTCGCATAATAACATTTCAATGTACCTTCGCTGTAGTAAAGCTTGCAACTGTGAGGCTTGCATTACAAGGCTTCTCCACCTACAGTACTGTAGCTACTGCAATACTCGTAAGTGCGCCAAATTGACAGGTTCAAAGTGTGAATGTCTGAATAATAGGAGTGCTTTGCCGCTCATTCAATTTGTCATTCCAATTTGAAATTTTAGTTTGGATTTTTTGTCATTCACACTTAGCCAGCTGGCCCAACGCGTGCCATCTGAAATAATGCTGCGCTCCACCAGTTGAGAAAGCCTGCTTAAGAGTGTGCCACCCCACACACCTATGAATTGTGCAAGTATTTGGTGGACCACTTAGTGGTTCACTTCCCCTGTCCATGAGTAACAGAGTTTTAGAATGTGGTGTAATGAAGTCTTTCTTTCTTGCTCCAGGAGGGTTAATTCAGGTCCAGACTTAACAGGGGAGGAATACATTCTTTTTGTGGAATCTGATTTTGATGCTTGTATGCGAGAATTGTTACAACAGAAAGAACAGATTGAAAGGATGAAACAAGAATTACTGGATGAGGAAAGTAGACATACGCCAGAGGAATCAGAGAATGAGTTGGTCAGTCAGAGCAAACAGAGCTTTGGTTTAACTTGAACTAAAACTTTAATACTTAAAAAGATATATATGAATTTGAAAATAAAAGTCATTGTTCTATATCCCAATATTTGTAGCTTTTCTCCATTGCTAAAAATGTTGGAATTATTTTATTGTTTTTGGCTGATGATATGACCAGGGAGGGGGTAGGAAACTTTTATAGCTGGTTCTGGTTGGGTTTGAAGAGGGAGACTGTGAATGGTCAGCAAAAATAAACCAGGGTTGGCTTTGAAGAGTGAAAATGGATTGTTGTAATCAAAAATTTCCCCTTGGAACAAGCTCTTTGAAGAAATTTTACATATTAAAATGCATAAGATATTCCTTTCTTGTAGTTGAAAGTATATAACAGACCTTTTTCGGGTTTTGTAAGAAATTATAAGAAAGTAGGTTTTAGTATTTCGATATTGTAGGGTCGTTTTAATTTTGTCAATATTGTAAAGATTACACTCTTACCAAACATGTAAAGTTAAAAAATGTTATAGAAGTACAACACTTTCAAATTAAAATTTAAAAGAATTAATTTTTGTGGAGCAATTCAGTCATGCATTCTCTTATTTTTTCACATCAAAACATTTTATAAACAGAATAAAGTAGGACAGAGGAAAGGCCAATCAGTCTACAGGATCATACATTTGTCCATGAACATCATCAAGCAAATATATGACAATATTTCACAGATTCCCCTTTGGAGTATGCCACACTGTGTACTTTATGGGCAATGTTTATGCATTGTATAATTTAGTCCCAACTTCTTGGATTGAGTTATATATATACAAGTTGAGGCAATGGTTTCACTTACCAGGAACATATGAAATGAGCAAATGATAAGTATACACCAAAATGTTTTCACATGTTTTGAACATTGTTGGAAAGATGAAACATGCAGCTAAAACTTTGAACACAGTCAGGCATGTTAGACATTCTTCAACTTTGTTGGGAAGCCTGTCTACAACATCATACATTTGTTCATAAACATTATCATACAAATGTATGATGAAGTTTGGAACGATTTTATGATTATGTAGAAGGTGCTTCATTCATGGAATGAGGTGTTGATCTTCTTATTCTCATGATGTAAGAAATCAAGAACTGAACAGGTAGAATATAGTAAATCTGTAAAGAGGGGAAAGTATTTTAAGACTTGTCACTCAAATTACCCTCTTTTTTTAGGTTGATTCATCAAAGGAAGAATTTGAATCTGTCACTCCAGATGTAAAACCAATCAAAAGAGGTGCGTATACGTATTGTAGCTCTAGGTAGGTGTCCTGTCTTTCTTCACAAGGAGTAAATGCACCACTGATTTTAAATGTATTCTTTCAAGTGTTGGTCAAAGTTAATAAAGCCTGTTTCCACAAACGTGGGTTTCCCAACGAAAGGGGATGGTACCAAAATGGGCTTGAAGGATCAGACAGTTAAGGAAACTAAGAGCATCAGACCTGGCCATACTTTATGCAAATGTAGTGGTTTGTTTCAGTTATTATATTATGGTAAGATAAGTGACATACTGCATATTTATGAATAAAAATTGTTGTTTGCATAACTTATTGAAAAGTTCAATTTAAACTCTTCATTTGCTGTCACACAGTGGCATAAATGTTGGTTTGAAATATTGCAGTGGGCCCTACATGGGAAGCAAATGGGGTCCCAGAGGTCCTATGCCAGTCTATTCTGTACAACTGATTCGCATCATCCATTTCACCTCATAGTTTATATAGTACAGACCAGTTAATGAACTTTCCAGTTCTTTAAGGATAAGAAATTTCCTAAAAAGCATAAAGGCCTTGCTTCATGACTTGTCACTAACATTCATCGTCTACCCTTTAAATTTGTGAAACATGAAATTGTGCTCAATTTGTCTTTTTTTAGAACACACACCAACCCTAGCAGAGAAATCAAGAGCTGCTGGCCTCAAATATGTCCTGTACCCTAAGGCTACAAAGTAAGTAAAATTGGATTGAAAATATTTAGGTAGGAAGATGAAACCATTGTTGTACTCATAGGGATCTAGATCAAACAGTGGTCTGAATCCAGATGATGATTTTCAGCAGATGGGTGAGGCAGCAAGAAGACACCTGGAATGGAAAGTGCAAGATTGGGGAGGGGAGGGGGACCTAAAATATGGTTGATACTTGCTGTTGGGGCATGACCTCTAGAAAGTTTTGATAACTTTTTTTCTAGAACTTGTAAAAGAGTACCAAGTTTTTTTGTATCTTTTCACAAATTTATTGATTCATTGTTTGAGTTAAGGGCCACTATTTCTGTGAAGAAGTCTTGAAAGATTCTCCTCACAGTACTGATTATGTTAACCTCTCTTAACTTTGCTTACAGGAAGAAGAAATACAAGAAGCCATTAGATCCAGTGAGTCATTGGTACTACTAACATTTCATTTACAAATTTATAAGACTTTGGTGCAAAGGTGAAATGTTTTATTTGATTTTGACAAACCAGGTAAATTGTGAAGAAAATAATTATGTTTACCCAAACTGCATACCCCTTGCATCTATACAAAGTGATTATCTTGCAGACATATACACCGTATGTCTTATTACCAGACAATTCTGGTCTTCGTAGTCTTTTAGGTTGTCAATAGTGTTCACCTTTCCAGTTTGGGCTCAGAGGTGTTCTAAGGTACAATCTTTGGCTAAAAAACTATGTGAAAGTGCTATATAATGTGATTAGAGTGTTGAATGTGAGGTGTCTTGGATATGTTCATACACTTCCTTATAAATCAAGGTTATGAGGTGATAAATGTGGTCAATTGTGAGCAATGTAAGAACATTGTTCAAGGGGAACCACTAGATCCACTAGTCCTTTATGCAGACAGAGCTATGGTGGAGGTTGGCTACAGTAGCAGTGTGATCAAGAGCATACTACTTTATTGCATAGATCAAGTTCGTGTGAAATTTATGTTCTGTTTTGCCGCTTTGGAGGTGAAAAGTGAGGTTTTGCATGTATTGTAATGCCAAAGTTTGTTTGATTGGTTAAGTATTACATTCGCATTACAGTACAAGTGTACTCTGACCATGTTTCCAAAATTGCAGTGTTTTGCAATTTCCTTAAAAAAACACAACACGGCTGATAGACTTCTATTGATTAGAAGGCCAAAAAATCTCTCTTTCATAGTGCATTGATATTACGTTTGTTCAAATCAGGTATTTGCCTTCTGCTGGCAACTCCTTGGTCAAAGTGTTGCTGTTATAAGTAGCAAATGTTCTCTTGCTTTTCTAACACTGACTTTATCTTTCAATCCTAAAAATGCGTTCCTTCTCTTTCTTTTATAGCATAGACTTGAACAAATTGAGGCCTTTTTGAAAATGCCAGCTAGGAAGCTTGAAAGGTAAATATGAGCAGAATTTTTGTTGTTTGTATAATGTTGAGACAGGAGTGGCAATAAGTTAAGAGTAAGTAGCAGTGTCCACTTAAAAATGATATTGCATCAAACAGAGGTCAATTCTGCAGAACCAGAAAAGTGCTTTTGGCACATCATCGTATTTCTTCTGCATTAACTAAATTAAATGCCATGGGCAAGAATTAGTAAACTGAATATGTATTCAGTTACTCATAGGACTCTATTATCTACAGAGGGATGCTAGTTGTCTTGTTTTGTACTTCAGAGCATAAATATCTTGGTGAGAAACTGCTTTCCATTAGGGCTAGATTGTGTAAAATGCAGAATTCCTCTGTCTGGAAGTTGCATGCAACAGTGCTATGGGAGTAGGCATGACCCAGGGTGGTATTGATGTCACAATTTCTCTGTGAATATAAGTTGTGAATGAAAATGTCATCATACTTGAAGGTCACATATTTTGAATACGAACTGAATAAGTTTTCAACTGTCAAAATAGAAACAATATTTCGTTGTGCACAACTATGGTGAATATATGTATCTTTCCATTAACAGGAGGCACAGTTTTGAAATGAAGAAGTTACCTTTGGAAGAGGAATTCAAACTCCCAAGGTGAAAATTTAAATCATGTTTGAATTGCATACGTTTGCAAAGCCCTCTGTTTGAATTTCGTTCAGTGAATGTAATAGGCTTTGTAGTAATGCTTAATGATACTCTGGAATTAAGTCTATATCAGAACTTTGTACAACCAAAGATAGTAAATGAAGTATGTGGTTTTAAAAATGCTCTGTATCCTCATTTTTGAGAAAAATCAAATTTTCCAGTGTGGAAAATAAAACAGAAATGAAATGTTTGTCTATTGCAGATACTACAATTTGGAAAAAAATGGAGATGTGAGCAGTTGAAACTTTACAATATTGATGTTGTTGGTGGACTTTTTTTAATTTGAATTTGTCGTTTATCTGTCTCATCCTTGGGTTAAGGGTGGCATGTGCAAAGTGTTATTTGTACTCGCAATTTTTCTGAATTTCTAAGACATTTGGAATAAGCTGTTTATAGTCATATTTGGCCAGATTTTTAACTCACATTATGATATTTTACGGAATTTTTTACATATTGCAAAGTTTGTTGACCATTTTAAGTTTTATATGAGAATCATTTTCCCGTTCTCTGTATTTGTATGTAACGTACCCGTCTGTCTGTACAGGAAAGTTCGTCACCCAAGAAGACCAAGTTTACCAATGCACATGGACTTCAATACCTTTATGGAAAAACATAGACAAAGGTGGGTTGGCTTTTTCTTGACTCTTCTTAACTTAAAAGAAGAAAAGAGTTTGTTTGATGTCGACATAAATGAATCTCAATCAATATTGTTAAGTGTACAAAGTAGGGTATATGTCTCTGTAAGTCAGAAATAGAGGGAATAGTTGCACTATATATGTGACAAGTAAAGACATGTGTTGTGTCTCAAGTGAGAAGTATGGAATAAATATTTTTCATCAGTGCCAGGTAGGGAATATTTTGTACTTTCAGGTAAAAGAAGGGAAAACATATTATACTGGTAAGTGAGAAATAGGAAATATTGTCATGCTATCAGAGAGAAGTAGGAAATGTTTATGATACCATTAGTGAGAAGGAAATATTAATGATACTGTCAGTGAGAAATAAAGTATTTTAAACTATCAGTCAGAACTATGAACTATTTTACACTATCAGCACTCTTGAAAAGTAGGGAAATATTAATGATACTCTCGGTGAGAAGAAGGAAGTACTTTGTTCTGTCATTGAGAAGGAGAACAAAATTTTCACTATCAGTGAAATGTAGGGCATATGATACTATCAATGAGAAGTAAGAAATATTTATGATAGTATCAGTGAGAAGTAAAAAAAAAGAAGTTGTATCACTGTGTGGTTGGGAATATACATTGTTTTGTCAGTAAACAGGAGGGAATGTTTTTAGAGGTAGGGAATATCAATATTGTGCCATCAATAAGATGATAGCATAATACCATTTGTAAGAAGTCACACCTTTTTCATCATTGTATGTTTGGCATTCTATGACTGCATATTAATGCTTTGCTTGGCCCTGGGCACAGATCATGGAGTGGCTGACACATCCCTACACTTTTGGGAAGGGGAGAAGGGAAACCACCCTTAAGTTCTCACATGTTATAAAAAAAGTCATAAAATGATGTTTTAGGCTTCATATAGTAGAATTCTGATCACACTTTAAAGTTTATAGTTGGACCATATGCCCACTGCACAAAGTGGAGGGGTATGTTCATCCCCTCCCTACCTATGAAGATAGGTCCACACTGTACGTGCTTTGTATCCATGTTTGATGCTTGTGCAGACCAACCTAATTTGAGGGTAATCAGGTTGATTGGAAAGTGGGACCTTAATCAATTCTATCTGTTTAAAAATATTCCAGAAAGAAAAGACACAGTTTCAGTACCTATGACATGTATGGATCTTTTCATTTACTGTTAATGAGATGAATCTTTATCTCATGGGGAAACTTTGGTACAGTGAGAACTAGTTACATTTAGGTGTTTCGAAAACATTACAAATGTTTCAATCTCCATTCATTGTGACACCTTCATATTGCAATTTGTGATAGTATTTCTCTCAAAAATGAAACATGATCATTTGTGAAAGAGCAGCTAGTGTTCTTGTGTGATGTGAAGAATCAAAATCTGTTTTCTCTCTCATGGCCAGTGATGGTGATTCAGATATTCGTGAGTGGGTTCGTGGTGTCTGGGATGAGTGGTTTGAAGAAGTCTTTGCCCAGAGTCCAGAATCCAGTGAGGAAGAAGAGGAAGCAGACAAAGAGGAGACACCAGCTTCTCCTGAGCCTGCCCCAGACAAAAAGTAATAAAAATGTCTCAAAAAATAATAAAAAATGTCTTTTCATTACAAATTATTCTGGTAATATTTCTTCTAATCCATCACCACAGAATATTTTATTTATACCCCAATTTATTGTGTTTATCTGTGAAATCAATTGCTCTTTAGTGGTCTTTTCATTTTTACATCCAATGACATAGCTAAGACCTTAAGTAGGTGAGAAGGGGAATTTCTTGCATGCCTGTTGGGAGGGGGGGGCAAGAGAGTCCTTTAACTTTGGAGATCGATAACTTGCAAAAAGGTAATATGCAGGAAGTTGATGTGGTAATGTAACTCGATTACAACATTCTGAACATTTTTTTGACTAGACTAGATAAAATTTTATCATGTTTTGTGTGCACTCATCTTTTCATCTAGTTGACTACAGATTTGCACCCAGTGGTTATGTCATAATTTTTCAGGTAGTAGGTATATAAGTTACAAAAGGTCACTATATTGCAGGCTGGTGTTGTATGTTAACACAATGATCAACTTCTGAAGAATATTGCCTTAACAACACCAAATAGTTTATATCGTGCTCAGTGCACTTACATTACTCCTAGTTGAATACAGGTTTGCACCTAGGGGTCCTCTTGTAACTTTTCATTCCTGTACATTAGTGTTCCATACTTCTCACCGGGTCTGGAAAAAGTTCTGTGCCTGTGCAAGGATAATAATTAACCATTCTTGCCTTGAAGGGCAGTTGTTTTATGACTCTAAGTGACAATCTATTTGGGAGAAGCCTAAGGCCTATGAGTTACAACTTGTACTTCTGGTAGCTAACCAACCCAACAATTTAGATCAAATTTGGTTTCTTTTGAAATGTCAGTGTAGACAAGAAAACTGTAAAGTAATCTGGGATGAAAACCCACCTTACTTTGACCTGACCAGAAATCGAACCCCGAACTCTCTGGTTGCAAAGCTTCATCGCTTCAAATGCCACCACCTTTATCCATTTGACCACAGCAAAGGCCGTGGAGCATTGTGTATTTGTAACTGCCCACTTTTATCCTTCTTCCATTTCTTGAAAGTAGTTATTTTTCAAGAATTTCTATGAAAACATTCTTGAAAGGGCCCCTTCTCCCCTGTGAACTTTCGTCACCTTTATGAGTTTAAAGTTAAAAGCTGTAAATGCTCAATACAGGCATTATTTTAGGTTTTAGTACTAAAAATTGTATGAAGATAATATGCAAGATTTGACATTGGGAACCATTGATATAACTTAGCAGCAAATTCATGCACTGATATGTGAACATTTATTTTAAATTTATTGATTTAATTGAAAGATTACATTTGCAATGATTTGTGTTGTCACTCTTGTACTAGTCAGATTACATTCCTAGTGCTCAGTCATATATTTCCTCCTAGTGTGTGGAATGTGCACATTTACTTTATATTTGAGTTTTCTGTTCCTTACATAGGAGACCATCTATTGCTAGCAGTGCTGTGTCTATTCACATTGATACACTGAGTCCTTTACTGGAGACAGAAGAAGATAGGATGACATTTGAGGTGAGGGCACATCATTGCTCTGTGATGGCTCTCTTTAGCCTTTTTGGAGTTTTTTACTGAAGACAATTCCGTTTTTGAGTACATTTCAGTCAGCTAGATTTCATAATTTCAGTCACACTTTGCTAACTTATAGTATCAGTGTAAAGAAATAATATCAGTGGGGAGTCTTCACCCTTCTGAAAATTTAATGGATGAAGAGAGATTTGTCTTATTTGCTTAAAGGGAAAATGCAGTCCCCCCAATTTGAATGAGTGTGCCCTGTCATCCTAGTTCAGGAATGGCTCTTATCAATCATGTGACAATATGTTTGTTACTCTTTTTTAAATTCTTGCAGAAAAACTCCTTGCTTTACCTTCAATATTCAGTGTTTGTCTACAGAAATGTAATGAAAGATACTTGTAAGCGAAATATGAGGAGATTTGTAAGATTTAGCAAACTTTTGAAAATAAACTTGGGTCAACTGCCATCTCCCTTTAAACATCCTAATGCAAACATTGGTGTAATGGTAAATCCAGGATACATTGCAAAGGTAGTTTTTTCTCCCTGCTGTGTTGTTGACAAAATATTTGACCATAAGTCTTATGGTATGGTTTTATTAATTCCATGAAGTATTATGTGCAGGTTTCTTGTTTTTGGTAATATATCTTGAATGATTCTCATATTTTCAGCCATGTCCTATGGAATTTTATGCTTTTTAATGCTTGGACAATGTATTGTTATTGCTGTGTCTTAGTTTCTTCATAATAGACTGCTACATTTTGGTCATATGTGAAGCCTTCCAGATAACTTAAAATATATTTCTGTTTTTGGAATGAAATGCCCATATTATCATTGTTTATTTATTGTAAATAAAAATTACAAAACAGAATGCTACAGGTCAGTGATAAGTATCCTTTATGGAACCATTCTTGTAGGATCTGCATGATGAAGTTTTAAGGCTTACAGATGAAATTGAGAGAGCAGCAAAACCATCTCCATTTGACCTTGCAAGAAGAGGTGCTCTGTACAGGAAGGTAAGTAACACCAATCAGTTTCAAATTAAGAAGTTAAAAACCCAGTAATGACAACATTTTTATTAATTATATTAAAATAGCATTTGCATTTCTAGGGTGCTTGTATCTGAAAAATGAGTCCTAGTCAAAGATGAGGTACATAATACTCAGAAATAAGATGCCCTACAGGCAATTCTTCACCCCCCCCCCCACACCTGGCCAAGTGGCTGCAATTTGTACCATGTCCATGTGTCCCAGTTATGCCACAAGTCCCCACTCAACATCTGGGTGTAGAAAGGCAATTGATATAGGGGATCATGCCGAGGGACATGTTTTAGTTTCATTCATAGAATTGGTCAGGAACTGAGCTAGTATAAACCCAAGAGTCTTTTAAGTCCTTCCTATTAATGCCATGTGTATAGGGCTAATTTTATTCAAGTACCATCCTATTCATTTTCAACAGTATTTCTTGTAAAAATAATTTTGTTTATATTTAACAATGAAATGCAGAAGTTATATTCAACTTTTTACACAGTTTAGAAAGTGAAAATTTTTGACTGCACCATTATGCAGAAGTTGAAGTTAGAGAATGGAATTTGGTTTCAGAATGTTTTGAAAGTCAGTTGTATATCCTGAGAGGAAAGTTGTAGATTCATTGCCCTGTAAGCAATCATACATTTGTATCATTTGATGAAGCTGGTTTCCAAAGGAATGTGTGACAGTTGTAAAACCTAAGATAATATTTACCATCTGTTGAAGGAGAAGATGTTACCTGTTGACTGAGAAAGCAGCTAAAGTTTAAGCTGCCAAATTAATTCAATTAATGTATTTTTGGTCACTTAGATGGGGAAAATCAGCCAGGCCTGGGAGGATTTAAACTTAGCCATTGAGAAGGAGCCAATGTTGCTAGATGCCTACTGGCATAGACACTTGTTATATCTACTGAAGGGTAAATCTATCAAAGCTCTTGAGGACCTCAATATTATTCTTCGAATCAACAAAGATCATGTCGGGGCTTACAAATCAAGGTGAGTTGGTTATGTTGTTGAATTAAAAGAATTGAAGGCGGAAGGTAGAGGTGAGAATGAGGGTAGGGAGAAGGGGGCTAGTTATGTTATAACCTTGTGGATAAAGGCAGTGGTATTAAAAGCAATAAAGCTTGGCAGTTGTGAGGCCAGGATTTATAGTCTTGGCTGGTTCAGAATTAGAAGGAGTTTGGTCCAAACATTATTGATAGTTTTCCAATCTGACATGACACTGTGGATTAAATAGATTTGAATTTGAACTGTAAGTTTGATTTGTGAATTTTTTTATTTGCATGCCTTATAAACAGGTTTTCATATGACTGTAGTGGCTATTAAACCATCATATTATTGAATTATTAGATTTTTAGAGTGGGGTCTTTTTAATCAGTGAGTTAATTATAATCAGTATGGGACGGGGAAAACTTACCATTGAAGGTCATTGCTCATTTTTCCACAAAAGTGATTGTGATGTTTGACATGTTATGCAAATTATATAACTTGGAGGTTCAATTTCGTTAATAAAACACATTTATCACCAGTAACATATTATTATTTGCTACACTGTCATAGATATCTTATTTCAATAAAAAAATAATTATTTCGTGCTTTTTACAATGATGAGTTAATTTATTGGAGCTATGCTTTGATGGATCCCTAAATAAACTTCATAACCATGAAACTGATAAATCTTTTGAGATAGAGGGATGTCATCATGCATAATGTAATATCTAAAGACTTCATCCCTGTTTTTTAAGAAGTATGAACTTCTCAGGGTCACACTTTTCCTTACTGTATGGTGGGTATGCATCTTTCTGTTTCATGTTTTTAACCTTATCATAGTTGTTTTTTGATTTATTTCTGTCAGAGCTGAGATATTTAAACAGCAGGGTGATATCACCATGGCAATAGTCAACTACACACAGACTATCAAGCTTACACCTGATGATTTTGAAGCTTATTATAAGAGAGCAGAAATGTATGAGAAGGTAATAGTCTAGATTTGTTTGTGACCTTAGTAATAACAATTATTAATGCATCTATCTGTTCACTGTATTCTCTTTCCTTTTTGACTTTTCATCTAGTATGAAAATTGGTACTTATTAACATAATCAACAAGGAAGTCCCATAAGGCTAAAATGATACACTTGCAACTGTACAGGCTGGTTTACATTTCCAAATTTTCAGGCACTATAAAACACCATATATGGTCATTTTTTTCTCTTTTGGCCAAATCATGAACATAGCTGAGAGTTGAAAAGTTTGCACTTTACATTGCTGTATAGCAATATATTGAAGTATAAACTTGCCTCAAATGATTTTACCCAGTGTTCATCTGATTTTATATGCAGAGGGATGAAATGCTCCTGGCATTAGAAGACTACAAAGAGGCAAGTCGTCTGATGCCAAGCAAGACTGAAGCTATTTTCAAGAGGGGGCTGTACCAGTTTAATAATAACAAGTAGGTCCAGGAACTGAGATCAAATAAAACCACCTTTTTCATCTTCATAATCAGCATACATCGTACTTACATTTTACCGGTTGCAGTGAATGTTAAAGTGAACTGTATTTCCTCATTATTTTCCCGACCAATAAGATTATGTCAGGTAGAGCCAGGGTAAACCTTGATGGAGTTTATTGGACAATTAAGCAAAGAACCAGACGTGGGATCCAAGGACTGCTGGCTGAATTCCTTTAGACTACATTACATTTTATCTATGGGAAAAATTGTTTTATCTTAATTGTCTTTCTCCACCCAGGAGTTAAATGGGTACATCTGAGGAAACCTGTCATGTTGGTGAGGTACATAATTGCAGCCATTTTGAAGGGCTGTCTCACATGCAAGTTGTTGAATGGGGATAATATGTGCTGCACTTTTGGTGATTTACAAATGCATATATTACTGTTTGTGTTTTGTCTATCTCATTCACAGAAACTGGATGGCTGCCATCAAAGACTTTACAGAAATGCTCACTCAAGAACCCAATAATGCAATGGCAAGGACGTATAGAGGGCGTGCTTTTGCAAAACAAGGCATGTATGTTGAGGCTATATCTGATTTGTCAGCTGCCATCCACCTTGATCCCAAAAACAGTGTCGCATTCTACCATCGTGGTTGTCTATTGCGAAAGGCCAACCAGAAGCAGGCACTACAGGATCTCAGTGTGTCCATAGTATTAGATGACAGCCTTGAAAATATGATGGCTTTCTTCCACCGTGGGATACTCTATGTTGAAATGGGTCGATTTCGAGATGCCATCTCTGATTTTGAGAATGTGTTGAAGCTAGACAAAACGATGGCAGCAGCATATGTGAACATGGGACTTATATATCTCAACAAATTGGATAATTATTACAAGTAAGGAGATAAGTATAGTAGGATACTACTGTGATGTAACATAAATTCATTAATTATTGGGTTCTTTGGGAAGTATACAAGGTCTATTGCCAGCTACTGCCAGGAGATGGGCCCCATGATCTGTAAGACTACCATAAGGTGGCCAAATTTTACACTTGAGTAACTTCTAAAGATAATCTCAGGTAATTTTCATCTTAGAAAGGTTGGTTGTCAATCTGCCACTAGGCTTAGTTTTGTAGCCTTTGTAAAAGCCCTATGATCAGGGTTCTGATTGTAATTCTTCAGGATTGAGGGACTTTTTCAAAAGTCCTTGAAAAAGTTCCTCATTAATGTAATTTATAGTAACTTTTTTGGTCCAAATGGGCTTTGATTTCTCCTGTTGATAATTATCATAATTTTCTTGGAGCATTTCTGGTAAAAACAAGCCTTAGAGCAAATAGTACATCACCGTTGTGAATTCTGAACACTACCTATCATATTAATTTCCAAGCACAGGCTATTGGTATTTCAACTATTCTCTTTGAGTTGGCCCTTTTTTAAATGTCCAAAAAACTTGTTACTGAATTATTGCTGCTTTGTTTGGTGACAGTGTGTAAGATATTTAGTGTAGTTGGAGTAAGATATGTTTGCATATAGAGAATTAAGAAAACAAAGACTTTAATATCAAATGTTGATCAGAAACCTTTCAGGCTGGTTTTGGGGCCACCATGAAATAGAATATGTTAAGTTTTGTTCTAATTGACAAGCATAGTCACAATACTAGAAGTTTTCTGTATGAAATAATGCAAAGATTTGGTTCATAAGAGTTAATTGATTTTTCCACTCTATTATATCATAATGTGTGTCAACATTTTTAAGGATATTGCAATTATTCAGATATTTCAGCACAGTCATATTTTTATTATCGATTGTGACTTGGAATTGTCTGTCATATATATTTCAAGCTAATTTGATTGTAAAAGGGAAGGATGTGTCTTTGTTTCATTCATGTGAAAAACTTCAAAGTTGGGGACAGATGTATGTGATAAGTGTGTTAAAACTTATGTGACAACACAGTATTTGTGTTGCTGGAAAGACACCTAGTATGTGCTGAGAGTGTATATCAAGTCAGTATTAATGAATTAAAGGATTGTATTTTCACATTTTTTAGAGCTATTCAGAAGTTTACAAGTGCCATAAAAGTAGACCCAACTTATGACAGGGCTTTAGTTTGCAGAGGAGAAGCTTACAGTAAAATTCACAAGGTAAGAACAGATGCTTCTGTATGACGGAAAAAAGTTTTTCCCTTGTTAGTGTGAAGTAAAGTTTTAAAGTATTTTCCGTAAAATTATTTGCAATTCGAGCAATTTGACCTTGTTTGTGCTTTTAATAGTACCACTAAGTGAGTGCTAAAAAGGTGTTCATAGATAGGAATTAAGAAACTAATTAATAACCCAGTGTGGTGACAATGTGTGATATCTGACAATTAAATTATGTTGTCCTATGTCGGCTTGCAACAAAGCAAGGCAGGGAATGCAAGACTTAAAAGCTGTTTTTACTGTGTGTAGTATTTTTCAGTGAAATGTAAAAGGAAAAAACCATCAATTCCAAGCCCATACAAATGAAAGATTGGATTGGTGTAATTCACATATGGAAAAATAGGGTCAAAGCAGTTCTACTTCATCATTGTCAATATTTTGCAATATTTTGTCTACAGAACAAACATGCTCTAAAAGACTTCACAAGTGCCATACACCTGAGGCCAGATCAACAGCACTACTTCATGTTCAGAGGACAAGTGCTACTTAAAATGAAAAACCTGGAACTTGCCAGCTTTTGTGTCAAGTAGGGCTTCAGCAACTTTTTGTTTTTCTTTTTTATTTTGGATATTTGTTTGTTAAATACTTCTTGGTATCCTTAATTGCCTCACCCTGTGCTAACAGCGATCTCTTATGCTATGGTACATTAATAAGCCTTCCTGTGAGTAAATTCAGAAATATTTTTCCTTCAAGGTCTGATTTTGTTTTCCTATTTGCTTGTGAAAAGACATATTTCCAACAGAGAGATGACTTTTCCCCCCTTTTTCCATTCAGGCATGCTGCAGAGTTAAGCCATGGTTTAGGTTCATCTCCAACTCAGCAGGCTGCTGTTGAGTCCTTCCTTCAGAACTACAAGAAGGCCATTGATGTGCTGAGCAACTCTGTCAAGGTCCAACCAAATGCCCCATCATACATCCTCCTTGGAAAGACCCAGATTAAGGCAAAGAAATTTCGTGAGGCAGTTGAGAGTCTGGAAAATGCCTTGGAATTCATGGTAAGGTTTGCATAGTGTTTGTCTTTAGCATTAGATATCTGCTAGTATTATTTCAAGGGTGTGTTACAGGCCATAAGCAAATAGGTGCCTTTTTTGAAACATCAGCAAAATTTTAAAAATCTATATTTATTTCCTTTAAAGGTAAAACAGGAGTTGTATATCAAATGGAAAACCAAGATCTGAATCCTACATGAAGTTGAACAATTCCGGAAGAGAAATGCTGATTATAGAGAACCCTGAATGAATTAATGTTAGTGTCGGGTGTGTGAATTCTAATAGGTGGCAACTACATTTGCTCATAGCATCTCCATGAATTTTCACACTTAACATAGTTCAACAGAATTACTTATCTAGTCTGGCATTATCAGGCCTAGAAATTGGCCCTATCAGATACATTCTTTACATCAGACTCGTTAATCATCAATACAAAGCTGTGAAAGAGGTTAAATATTTGGCACTTAAAGGGAAATATTGCATTTGAAAAGATATCACAAAATGACACCAAAGTAATCCCATTGTGGTCTCCTCCCCTCTTCAAACATGAATCACAAATAACTTGCAACAGATCAACACTAATCTCACAAAATATGGAGAAAAAGAAGCAACAATTTCCTCATCAAACTGGCTCATTATCAAACGGTTAGCCTCTCCTACATTGCAACGTTTTGAATTGCTGTATATTCATTTTGTAATAGCGGTTACATGCATGGGTAGTATTTCCACTCATTACGCAATACGTTTTGACCTTGCTAGCCCTGTGTTTCATGCTCACAACAAGATACCACAACCGTTTCCATACAGCCTGTGCTGTACTGTGGGATATAGCAGTTAACTACCCAGGGAGATGCAGTCTCATCTTCCTGGTTCACCATATTGTTCACCTCCCGTACAGTGAGCATTATTCACAGGACGGTTTAACTTTATCTATTGAAGACTTAAACATAATGTTTTTGTGACATGGCGTCACAGTTTGGTCAAATTTTCGTTTTCTACCACTACTAGGGCCTTAACCAATAGTAGCAGTTATGCACCAAGAATCTCTTTTTACACCTTACTGTTTCGAAAGAGAAGCAACTCGCTTAGGGCTAAAGAGTACAATTCAAATTACAGTAACTGTAACTTTGTGAGTGTTATTTTAGTATACCAGGGAGGTGGTAAGAACCCCTTTAG
>WURT03668757.1:0-17557 GCA_009936505.3 Holothuria glaberrima | reverse complement strand
CACATCATATTTTTGCATAGCTAATGAACAATTCCCACAAATGGTCAAACTTTGAAGAGAAATATCTTGAGAACAGTGAAAGATATTCAAATAAGTCCAACGGATTTTTGATCAGGGTGTCTTAATCTAGCTTTTTTGAGTAGAACAACTGAATTTATTTCATGTCCACAGCCCTTTAAAGGGTAAGTGCAGTCACTTCAATATGTATTAGCATGCTTATGCCCTTTTGCTTCTTCATGAACAGTCTCTTTTCATCATGGGACATAAAGTTTTGCAAAATAGCTTTTTGGTGTATGTTTTGAAATGTCATGAAGTATTCTTATAAAAGAGATAAGATGATATTTGTAAGTTTCAGCTAATGTTTTCACAAATTTTGGGCCTCCTTTTGAAGCATGCCCTTTTAATATAGTTTATGAAAGACAAGTTCATCCACTTGAACTCTTCAAGTATACTAGCCTTGTAGTGATAGAAATCAGATGTGTAGACCTTGAAGAATATGCCTAGAGTAGGGTACAATTTCTCTAACTGATAATTACATTCAAACTGCTGTATCACAATGACCTGTGGTCTGGGTTTTTGCCATAGGCAGGGTAGCTACTCTCTCAAAAATGGCTGTATGTCCAGCCTTGAATGTTTTCTAAAAAATAAAGTTTTGGATTGTCTATAGTACCCTTGGACTTTTTTTTTTTTTTAAATAAAGAGCTTTGCTAAAGATAGCACCATTTTGCATGTATTGAGCCACCTTACACACACACATATTTCAAAGACAGGAAGGTTTCTCCTCCTTTAATCCCTTTCTAAGAGAACATCCCCTTCTCTGTCCACCCCTCCCACCCCTTCTGAAGACCAGAAAAAAAGTCAAGAGTTATGCCATCCTTTATTCCAAAGGGAATCTACAGCCATTTGCTAATTCCCAGGGACAATTGATTTAAATTCAGAGGGAGGTCTCCTCAAAAGTTTTGCATAACTTGAACCCCTATTTAATGGGAGGGGTTTGTTTGTTTATATTTGCTTTTGTTGCCAGGTGTGTAGGAGTGGAGAAGGGGGATCATAAATTTGCTACATTTTGGTCCTCCTTGTCATTTGAGGGGTAATTTTGGCAAATCACCGGCTGCACTCGTGTATCATAATGGAACATAAATGCCCAAAACCACTTACTCGGTTTCCATTGCAAAGCTTAATGCTTCATTGATTGTTTAACCTTGGGCTCGTCTAGATTTTGAAGAGAACAAACCTTGTAAGTGAAAATAGATTTGGTCATTCTACAAGTAGTACAGCGTCTTTGATGTATCCTGTACTTTCTAATGCTAATTAATATAAAGTAAATATTTACAGCCTTATAGATATTACAAAATTTTATATCTTTCATTTGGCTAAGGAAACACATATACTGCTACAGTAGTTACTGTAGCTTCCCTGTTCTGTGAACTATACCACCAGGCATGAACAGTTTTGGAGCCAGAATCTAACAAAGAACAATTTTTCAAAGTTCTGTGTTTTCTCTTTCAATTGTTGTCAAAATCATGAAAACTTAAACTCTTTGATCTGTTTACCTTAAAGGGAAAATGTATTCACCCAAATCAGAGTTAGTATGCCCCGTCACTCTAGTTCATGAATGGCCTATTTTGATCATGTGACTATTTTTGTTAGTGAATTGTGAAATCCAAGGAGAATTTCTCCTTACTTTACCCATTGTTTGTAAGAGTTATTTCCAGAGGTGTTTGTAATGTAATAAGAGGAGATTTGCAAGAGTTTGATTATTCAAAGCAAATTTTGGGGTGACTGCCTATTGCCTTTAAATTAAGACACATTTACTGGCATTATTTCTCTGTATGGGTGCAGAAAAAGCTGAAATTCAGCTTCAAAAATGTGCTTTTAGGGTTCCTGTGAAACTGAACAAACAGCTCTTTGGTGTCATGTGGAAACAGAAAGTAATATAAAGAGAAAGACATTCTAGTACTTCAACTGGTGTAGTTTATTTTCAAGTAAAATCAGCCAAAGGTTCACTCATCCAATGAGAATGAAAGTTGTATTTGCCAAAAGATGAAAAGTTACTTTGGAAGATCTTCTTTCCTGTAAGTTACTACAACATTCAAAAGCAAAGATATCCCTGTGTGTTTGTATGTGAAGGCTGCAGTATACTGTAGTAGTTTCAGTGCAAATTGGCAACGGACAGGCCTTGTTTTGGATTTTTAAATGGAAACTTTCTTGATAAGAATTTGTGATAAAACTCTTAATACCCTCAAATCAAATCAATTGTGTATACTGTGGATACTATGGCATACCCCATGGTTCTACCATAAGTATGGGCTGAAAAGTTGGTAATTTAGTGTGATGTAAAGCAAATTTACACAGTTAAGACATTTGCAAAAGTGTCACCTGGTAAATGAGCTCTTTGTCCCACTATGTTTCTACTGTATCTCACTAGAGTTTTTGCCTGCTGCTCAGGTTTATTTATACCTTTGCAAGCAGTGTTCTCCAGAAATTTTCAAGTGAGGGGGGCGGCAAAGCGCAATCACTGGGGTGTTGAGAGGGGAGGGGTGTCCCCTTCCATTCACCTCCAGAAATTTTTGATAATTGAGATGCAAAATTGTGCCACTTAGAGACAACTTCTTGCTCCATTCTTCCTTCCATACAGTATATCTCAATTTCTCAATAATTGTAATGAGAAAAGTGTAAGTTGATTTCTGGGGACCCTGTGATGAAACTGTGAATAGTTTGCTTTTATTTTTTCAGGGGTAGTCACTATTTCAGGGGAGCAATTTTCACTCGAGGGTGGGCCACCCCCTAAAACCCCTCATGGAGAACACTGGTAGGGGACCATCCCAAAATGTTATGGCATTGTGATTAAATTGTAAGGGATTCCAATCCCAACCAAACTCTTTATGCCCTTTAGAGCCCTGTACACAGGAACATTACAGCAAAGTACATGGAACAGGGGTACACAGCAAAATGCACCCAACAACACTCAGTCTTAAAGAAGTTACTTTGGTGGCATGTTGTAGCAATACTTTCAGCATAAAAATTAATCACACAACAGGTGTTTGTCACTTTTCATTGCAGAGCAGTAGAATGGTGACAGGAACAGTTAAACATTTCAGTTCAAAATGTTTCATTTCAGATTTGATTTTAATTAAGAAATTTTGGTAAGGCTGAAAAATTTAACAAAATGTCAAGATGTCACTTGGATTCATGGGAAGGTACTGGGATTCATGGGAAGGTACTGGCAGAAGAAGTGGGAAGGGGTGGGTTGTGGGACAGTTAATATAAAAAACATGGCATGCAGAACGATTAGCTCCCCCAACCCCCTCTCCCTCACTTGGTGCCAGCAGTGATGCATGGTAGTTAGTAAAGGTACATCTCCTGCAGAGTTGAGGTGCAGTGACCTACCTCTCCCCCACCCCGACTCCATTGCTTATCCAGAATGTCTGTCATATAACACAGTCTCCTGCATACTGATTCTTTGCAATGCTAGTACAGTTATGACTATTGGACTCAGTATCCTCTAAGTGTCTCAAACAAATTGGTATTAAATGTCTTGGTGAAATTACATATAACTATTCTCCATTTCACAAGGGAGTTACATACCTAGATTAACCTATTCTACAATTACTGCTCTATACAAATTTGATGGTTGCAACCTTGAATGTGGCATACTCCCATTTCCCCATGTATCCAGATGTTTGGTTTCATCAAATCATCATTAGACAAAGGAAAACTTCGTCGTTCAGCATGTTTAATGCATTTCAAAGGCTGTGTGCACAGCTGGTACAGATGTACTTGACAATTTATCATTAACAAAGTTCATGGGGTGACTTACATTAAAACTATTTGAAAATATTATTTTTTGAAATACTGAAGGAGCTATACTTTACCTCAGACTCTCATTGCATTGTCCAAATGGCCAAGTTTGCGGAATTTTTGAAGGTGATGCAAATTGGTTTGTGCAGTTTTGATGGTAGGACAAAGTTTACATCCGTTTAAGTGACTTGTGAGTGTGAGCATATGCAGTATCATTGCAGGGATATGTTGTGACCTTTGACCTCGTTTTGTTGATAGGGAGTGTGCATAGGAGCCATGCATATTCAAGCTGGCAGCTACAGATGCAAAGAAGAAAGTACTAGAAGCCAGTGAATAGATTGTACTTCTAAGACAACAATCAGTTTATTTATGAGAAGTGCCATGGTAATTAAAGTGCTTACAGTAGCTCACAAATCATTTTCCAGTATATGAATTGGAATAAAGAAATGTTCTGGTTCATGCAGCAGTAAACATGTAGTGTAGGCCACTGAATGACAAGTGTGATATGGTTTATGTGATATCATCATTCATGTGATCAATAAAGGTACTGTACATTTGCAAAGAAATCCAGATTGTGGCATTACCTGATTAATAGCATTTTTTTTTTTTTTTTTTGGGGGGCGGGGGTGATGTGGGGATTTAAGAATTACAAAATTTTGCTCCCATTTTACAGGCTAAATAGGCTTTCTTTTACCATTTTGAACAGCGACCTCTTTTCTTGAATTAATTCCTTTTCCTGTTATGAATAATTAACCTTTTGCCCTTTACAAGTAGCTCAAACCCTTATGAATATTGAACCTTTTTGCCCATTATGAATAGCGAACGAACCATTTTGTCCACTATGAATACCATAGCTTTTCTCCAATTATGAATATATGTAGGAGCCATGCACATTCAAACTGGCAGCAACTGAAATGCAAAGAAGAGCAAGTACTTAGAAGCCAGTGAATAGATTGCGCTTCCAAGACAAAAAAATCAGTTTACTGATGAGAAGTGCCATGGTAATTAAAGGGCTCAGCTCACAATTTATTTTCCAGTATAATTGAATCAGAATAAAGAAATTTTTAGATTCATGCAGTAGTCAACATGTAGTGGTACGCCACATGTGTGATAAGGTTTATGTGATATCATCATTCATGTGATCAATAAGAGGTACATTTGCAAAGAAATCCAGCTTGTGGCATTGCCTGATTAATAAGAATTTTTTTTAGGTGGAGATTTAAGAATAAAAAAAAATTTGCTTCCATTTTACATGCTAAAATGGACTTTGTATTGTCATTGTAAATAGCAACCGTTTTTTTTATGTTAATATGGAATTCTTTTTCATGTTGTGAATACCTAACCTTTTCCCCTGTTATGAGTAGCGAACACTTATGTCCACTGTGAGTATCAAACCTCTTCTCCTATTATGAGTATGGAACCTTTTGACATGAAAAATGATTTTTTTTTTTTTTTTTCCAATTATGTATGGTGAGTCTTATGACTAATGAATCCTTTTCCATCTTACTTTTTATACTGTAACAAACATTGTGAACAATGAACCTTATTTTTGTAGAAAAGTATGTTGTGAATAATGACCCTTATGAAGAATGGCCCTTAGGACTAAAAAACCTTATGAATTATGGGTAGACCACATTTGATGTGAATGTGAAGCTATGGCGTAAAAGTTTGAGGTGTATCACAAAGAGGTCCTACCCTTGGCTTTCTAGATCTTTACCTTTGAGAAGTAGGCCTCCTCAACAAAGCATGAAATTGTTAATCATATTTTTTGCATGAAGGTATAGTTTTTTCTATTTTAGAGTGGGGTGGGGGGGGGGGCTTGTCTGCTGTTGTCATTTTCAAGTTGAAATGTACAAAAGTTACTGCTCTTTGACAGCAGACAAATGTGATAAAAATATTTCAATTCTTTGAAATAATTATATCTCTGGAAACAGTCAGGCTGAGGGCATTATAAGGATGAAATTACAAAAACCAGAACATATTGTAACATGGTAAAATATGTCACATGATGCAGAGGAAATTTGAGTAAGATGTGGGTCTGTTGTTTTTATTTCACCCTGTAATTAATATCAGGGACTATGAAAATAATGGCGTTTACACAACAGTATTACAAACAGTATGGAGTAACAATTTTAGAACTACTAACACATACAGTGCCAAGGACAGGGAGGATCTTTTGTGGACCATAAATAAGCAACTAAGTAGTTTAATAGGACTTGGAAATTGATAAGGTATAGGTTCAGATGTTCTAGTAATAGAACTCCAAAGGTCAATGGGCTCTGCATAACAGAGTGTACAAACATGTAGTATCACATTTAACCGTCAGGGGTTATTTTGAGCTGCCACTGCGTGGTACCTGTCCAAACCATGCACGTGTTTATATTGTTGTCTTCCTATCTCATTGCAAGTCGAGATAAGTTTGTTAAAGGAGGTTCGTATGTATGTAGGGTATTACTTCAATTTACTTGAAAAGACCTTTCATTACCCTTTGTTCCCATGTTATTGTACCCCTTCCCCCATCTCACTCTCCAGTAATGAAAGCATGGTGGACTAATGTGTTGGACTAGTAATCCAAGGGTTTGCTGGTGCCAGACCTGCCTGGTTCATTATGTTGTGTCCTTGGGCAAAATGCTTCATCTTGATTACTTTGACTAGAAAAGTCCACTCAGTAACGGTACCTGTGACTGTGCTAACTTGTCGTGATGCACGATGGTCTGTCATTGGTGTAAAGTGCTATAGAAGTGAACTATTATTGTTGTTATTTTACTATTACACTTTTGGGCATATTTATTTTCATAAGCATACTTTCATCAGGCTAAAGGAGAGGGGGCAGGGAAGGGGCTGAATTGCCCCAAATATTAGTAAATATTACCAGTTTGCCTGCAAAGGGTTAGCAAGGTCAGCAGGTCTTGCGTAATGAGTGGAAGTACGACCCATGCATGTAACCGCTCTTACTAAATGAATATGCAGCAATACAAAATGTTGCTATGTAGGCGAGGCTTATCGTTCGATAATGAGCTAGTTCGATGAGGAAATTGTTGCTTCTTTTTCTCCATATTTTGTGAGATTAGTGTTGATCTGTTGCAAGTTATATTTCCCTTTAAGCCCCCCCCCCCTTTAATGATCTGATAAAAAGGTAAACAAGGTGTCAGTTTGCTAGCATAAGGTAATCAGTTAGGATCTAAAGTTTATATTTACACATCTAAATTTAGATCCCATCTTTTTCGAAGTGTAAGGTACAAGGTTGAACAGTTTAAACTTGTGTTTGTTAATGTGACATAATTTTCCAGTTCCCAACTTCCCACAAATAATCATGTTACAACAGTTTCATTTTGACTTTTGTAACTCCCTGTCTTCTCAGTGTAATGTGCACATATATATTTTGCAGTGAAATTTACATAACAAAAGTACTTGGTCATGCCATTGTTATGGTGGATAGCCTCACATATTTGTTTGTCTTTTATAGGAATGTCATAATGCATCATTTATAATTTTTTCATGAAAGAAAAGACCACACACCACAAAAAAAAAAAAAAAAAACAATATGCCCCCAAACTTGTGTGCCAGCTTTTTAGGAACCATGGAAATGCCAAAGTACTGTAGTTTATAATCATGCTCTCTTACCCACAGTAGTTCATAACAATATACAAAGCAAGGCAGGAAACAATTTCTCCATTCCTTCCATACAATGCATCACAACAATTGGCTCAGATGGATTACATAACTCTGCATCAGAGTCATGATTCTTGGGTGGGCGTTGAAAGGCCACTCCAATTTGCTTGTAAATGGGACTCCCTGGTTATTTGCAATTATGTCAAAAATCTACCACAAAATTGTATTTTGAAGTTAACATTTGTGTTATTTTGCTGATTGTAATGAAGTTTATAACATGACTGTCTCTTTTGACCTTGCTTTGCATTCATTATAGTAAGTTTTCTCTTCGGTTGGTGACTACATTTCTACAATACTGGCAGGCACCACAACTGTTGAGAACTAAAGTGTAAGCGTACTGGGGTAGTACAACCAGGCTAGAAGTATACAACAGCTGTTGAGGTATATATGTTTCTGTGTCAGTTGTGACATTGAAGGAGTCGTGACTAATAGGGTGGGGGGGGGTATCCAATTTTCCTACCATGACTCATCCCTCTCCATCCCATCTACAATCATCTTACAACTTGACAATGCCCATGAGAATACTTAACATTCGGTACCAAGCAGCTAGCTGTGCAAAAAAAACAGAAATGGAAATGCTAAGAGCAGTTTCAAGTATAACAAGAAATGTTCAGTGTTTGTTAAACAACCAAAGCATTGTACTGTGTGGAATGCTGTAAGTGTGTTGTTACTGTATTTCCAAAATTTTTTAAAGAAAACGCAGAATATGTTTTCTGTCTCTCTCTCTCTGTTTTGCTTCTTGTTTTCCATCATTGAAGTTTGGTACAGTCCACAGTCTAGATGTAGTAGAACTGTGCCTACTGCAGCATTTCATATACATTTGACCTTGATATGTGCAGTACCAGTACATTGATGATTTCAGCCAGAATTTTATTAATTTTAGATCACAATAGGGAACGTACAATAGAACTATGTAAACATAAAGAAGTTGACTTGGTTTGATGGTTTTGTAAGATATGAATAGCTACAAATAGAAAAAGAAAACAAGCATGGTATGAGTATACATTTTACAAGTATTGCTAATATGTACCCTGTGTGTTCAGTGTACTGCATTCATATTGCAAACTGAATTGGATCAGATATAGTACAATGCATTCAGAGTTCATTGGCAAAGTATGTGTAACCACACATACAGTAGTTTGTTTTCATTCTACTTGTACAATGTAGGCCACAGAAGGGTTAGATATACTTTAAGCCTGTAAAAGGGCACATCATATTAACTGAGTCCAAAGGAAGGGCAGTCTCCAGTCATTTCTTCTGTTGCCTGGTGCCATTTTGGTGGTGACCATGGCAACCATTGATGAAACATGGCTTTTTACCATTGATGCTGGCAGGTCTGTCAAGCCCTGTAACAAGAATACCAACGAGAAAAATTGTAATCGATGTAAAACCTATCAAATTTTCATACACATGTACAAAGATGCAATTATTCTGCTCTACCAGGGTTGTGGAAGTAGGGGGTGAGAGATGGGAAAGATGAGAACAATGACTGGGAAAGGGGAAGACTGGGGATCTGGGGGAAACAGCAAGTCAGCTGTTAAATTACTTTGTGTCAGGGTAATGACTAGCAAGTGTGAGAAAGATTTTATTGTGGAGGGGTGAAATTTTTCATGTGCCCCTTTCCTTCTTTGCAGGTGCCATCACTGATTGTGAACCAGTTAAGATTAACAGTGATGTAAAACTTAGTTAAATTCTGTGTATTGTGAACAGGTTTTGGCTTTAAGGTGATTTGTCAGGTCCATTTCAGATTTGATACCAATGGGAGTGGTGGGATGAGACTAGAGAGCCACTCCACCCCCTCCCTGCACCTCTCCATGCACCTATCCATAAGGATAGGGAAAGTTGCTTAAATTTTTAATTGTGAGAACTCCATTGCCATTTAATACCATATTGCATGTTGAGCTTATCTTTTACCTCAAGCTATTTCTGATTCTAAACAAATAAGAAAAGAAGGGAAACAAATTTGCACTATAGAGTTTAGACAAATGCAATAGTGTGCCTCAAGAGTGTACACCCTAAATTACAAGATGAGAAGGTACACAAAATTGTTGGGGCAAATGCAACAGTGTCCCACCACAGTGACCTCATAATATTTCGGATTCATGGTTGAACAGGGAGCTGCCACAGACTGGTTAGAACAACTCTCTGGCCAGCCCCTTCTTTCAAACAGTATAAATAGTGAATACTGTAGCTTGTAATATAAACCAGACATGTTTGCCTTAGTAATTACTACTATTTAGGCGTACATGTTACTCGTGTTGACTGTTATTATTTGCAGTTACATATGTGTGTGTGTATATATATATATATATAACGCTAATTCCCCCTTTAAGGCGAAAGTCCTTATATCTTCCTACCTTAAGGCGAAAAAAAAACAATAAAATACATAAGCATATATTTCCCCCCAACGTCCTAAAGATATGAATGTTATTTCAATGGCCTGTCATCCGTGCGTGATAACAGATAGGTGTCCGTAAATTCGTTGACTTTGAAGTAATAGCATATAGATTGTGTCTATAAAAGGATGTTACCGCACGTTTACGTATTCCTATATAAAAACTGTGTGAAAATGTTAAGGGGAATCCGTTTTTTCGCCCTATTTTTTTTCGCCCTATAGTCGACTTTTCAACAACTTCTTTTGCCCTAAGGTGGGAATTAGAGAAATATATATTTATATATATACATATTTATATATATATATTTACATGTACCATTTCCAAGCCAGGTGAAGGGTGTTTGGTGTGTAGTAACATCTGCAATGAGACAAGCAAGCAGCCTCAAAGAAGGATACTACATTAATGTTTGCCTTGTACCCTGTGCATTCTTATATGTTCATGGGTACAATATAAGCTTGTGATTATGCAGACATTCAGTTTCATGTGCACTAAGAATTGTAAACTATGCAAGTAGTTGGTATCAGCTCCACTTTTGATGTGCAATGAAGTGAAAATCATTGCAGAACGAGTGCCTTACAAATAATCTGTATGTTGTCTGAGGGGTTGGGGAAAGGGGTGTATTTCCCCATCATTACCATTTTCTCACCTACTCCTGAATTCTCCAGCAAAGTGGCTTACCTGTATAGTTTACTTCAATAAATGTTGTAAAGGGGACATTATATTTTGAAAAGGGGAATGTTATTTGAGAGTTTGATGTTTTGACTTTTATACGTTTGTGAAATCAAATCTATGCATATATTACAGTTGGAATGGATTACAACACTTTTAGACATTTGTTGCTTGTGATTATTTTCTGTTTGTATTTTTATGGAAACTTCCTTCAGTATGGATCAAACTGCAAACCCTCTGCAAAGGAAACTTTATGACATCAGACTGTTCTGAACTAACGGCAGGCCCATAGATTACACCTATCCAAGGCTTGTAGGTTTGTCAAGAATTCACAGGGCATTTTTAGTTGTGTGCAAAGGTGGATGATCAACGAAATTATGGTAGTATAGTTGTATTTTGAAGAGTGCTGCACACCACATGATACCTTTTATAGTACTTGTTGCATGACCAATTTTCCCCCATGTAAGAGGCCTTTTCCAACCCCTTTTCTCAGACTGCCACCCCAATAAACAGCAAACAAAATGAAATACTCTTCCTTGGTTGCACCACAACTTCCAAGACAAGTCCTACTTGCCAAAAATAGCTACAGATAGGTCTAATTCTCTGACTGAAGGACAGTCATTATGATTGCAAAAGTGGGGGCGCTGTAGCAGAAAGATTTAATGTTTGGTGTTGAGTGATTGCTTAGTGTACAGGTATATATACTTTTTTGTTAGTTATTTACATAACTTTTCCAAGTTATTGAACAAATTTGCCAAAACAACCTGTAGGCTACAGTTATGGTGACATGCAAATCAAGAGTACTGTTTCTATTCAACAGTTATAGGATAAAATATTCTTACAAAAGATCAATTGGAATTGATCATAAGCAGTCTCCCCAAACTTATTTTGAAACAAAAGCTAAATGTCACAAATTTCTTCTCATTTCTCTTCTCAGTATCTTTCATGATATTTTAGGACATAAATATTGCATATTCAAGGTAAACCAAGCAATTGTTCCTTGTAAATTTTACAATTGAGTGAGAAAAATACTGTCACATGATTCTCAAGAGCCATTCAGGAAATAGGATAGTCTACTATACAATTCTTTATTGGGGTGACTGCATTCTCCCTTTAATGTCTTAAACCAGCCACAAGATACAGATTTTCACATAAAAAAAATTATAAAAAAAAGTCAGTGCTCATCAATGTGAGGAGATGAAATCACTCCTGCTTGACTCAAGTTCAATTTAAACTACAAATGTAGCAACTTTATCTGCTAACTAGTATCAGCTTGAAAGTGGCATTTTCTGATGAATTACAGTGATGTGTGTATTATTTCTCAGAGGTGAGGATCCCTGGGGTAGGGGAGTGTGAACATGAGAATAATGAGACTTCTGTAAGTGGATGGGGGATTTTACACTTTTGTCCAAAAGTTTAAAACAAAAATGTTTCAACTTTGCCAAACATTTGGCATATATTTTGTCAGAGCATCCCAGCCTTCCCCTTTCCTTTTCCTTGCCTCATATATCAATGTTGGCAAGGGAAAGCTCCCTTAACTCTCTAGAGTTTCATTGCCTCCTCCTCCCTCTTCCCCGCACTCACTTGAAAAAGTCATGGCAGATAGTAATTTTGGCAGTTACCTGCATATCCTCAATATTAAATTCATAAAAATTCCACTTCTCTTTATGCTTTGGATCATTTGCACCACTTCCCCCAGTCCCATCCCCCCCCCCATATAAAAAATAAAAATATGTATACCTTCAAAGAAAGTAACTGCAAATACCTGATGAAGAAAAGCATGTTTTAATTTATTTACATGTACAGAATTTCAAAAAGCTTTCTGTGGTTTTTATAGTCTTTTCTTTTTTTATCTTCCATTTAATTTTATTAAATATGATCTCTTAGTCATCCTTGGGGAATGAAAATGCTTGACACAAGTTTAAAGACATCACCTAACAACAGCAATTCATGTTCGCTACCTACATGTACACAGGTTTTGGCTGATGCTTAGGTCAGATCTGTTATCTCAACGACCTTGGTCTGTTTTCTTTGTCTCTCTGCACATTTACCAGACAAGACCTTGAAGCAGGCACTGAATAAATCCCTTGGCAAACAGTGGGAACTCTTAATTATGTGGACAAGGACATAGCATTGGATTCTACGACAAGCTTACATCATATTATGTAATCATTGACAGTTAAACCAAGGTCAGACTGAATACTCCCCTATTGATAACGTCTAAATATGTTCAAGGTCTTTCTGCTAGTCATAACCTTGCCATGCTGTGGCTGGAGCTGACCATAGTGTTTTATACCACCCCTTATTATTGACCAGTCAGTCTGACCAGAGGCTTTTATTGAAGAGACAGTCTACATTGAGCATTGTTGCACACCAGGCTGGGTATTGAAAGGGTATTAACTGTTTTTGAAAGGTTTGTGGCGTAAGATTAGAAGTTAATGAGTACTAGTATTATTTGTCTTGTGATATATTTTCCATTTTAATGTTTTAATTGTCTTTAAGGGTTGTTCTTTTTTTTCATTTCATTTTGAAAATCCTTAGAGTTTATTACATTTGTGAGTTTAACAACATGATAATACCTTGATAGTACTTGAGACAAATTTAAATTGTGTTGCTAAAATTTCTTCAGGAAGTATTGTTTTTCTCGTCAGGTTCACCATGAAGCGTTCTTTTGATGGTGGAGGAGTCATGGTTGACATGCACAAGTTTTCGCCTCGTTTCGAGAACAACAACATCGATGACCGCCATCCCATGAAGCTGCCTCCCTCCAAGAGATGGAGTAGCTTCCATCCACCCCATAGTCATTGTGCTTCCCCTAGTACCAGCCCACCTCACTATCCACGGTCACCACCTCTTCATAATTTGAGCTCTCCCAGACACGTGCCTCCTTTGCTGGTGGTTCCCGGAATCTTCCAGTCATGTAGCCAGAACAAATCACCAGTTGGGGATCCGTATTTTGTGAAGAGCCCTCACTCTACAGTTCTTGAGTCTTCGTACCCGTTAACTCTTAGTCCATATGGACATGGAACCCTGTCTTCCCCAGGTAGCCTCTCATTATCACAACCTCCAGCATCCCTGGGGGTGTCAAGGTCAGCAGGATTTCTTCCCTCTCCTGGGTCAATTGGCTCTGGAGGGGTGATGTTGTCTCCATTTTCTGCTGGGCCCACTCCACGACCAGGCAGTACTCGCTTTCCATTTCCACCACACCTTCCTGTACAGACTCACCACCACATGTTGCATGATTCCATGGAGGCAGATGCCAGGTTAGCCAAACCCTCTGGTCGGGGCTCTGCTGGACTTGATAGCCAGGGCCATAGTGATGAAAGCAACTCTGATGAAGATGAGGCCCTTATGCTCTGTAGCATTTGTAGTGATAAGGCCACAGGCCTTCATTATGGCATTATCACCTGTGAGGGCTGCAAGGGGTTCTTCAAAAGAACAGTGCAGAACAAAAGGATCTACACATGTGTGGGGACTGGCAGCTGTGAGGTAACGAAAGCTCAGAGAAATAGATGCCAGTACTGCAGATTTCAAAAGTGCCTGAGAATGGGAATGATGCTTGAAGGTAAGCTGCTTGCACAAGCATTTTTTGCAATCGTGCTTTTTCAAGAAGGTGAATGGTACAAATTCACAATCTTACCCCCTTTCTCAGTTAAAATGCGAAATAACGATCAATGCCATCAGCACCTTTACCATGAGTTTCGGTGCTCAGCCTCAATTAGGCCAATGTGAAACATTTCCGTGGTTGTATGCTTTTTTTGTGTGGTAAAGAGTTTGGAGGTAGGATTGTGAAACTTTACCAAGTGCATTAATGTGATACACTGAAGTTAGATAAAACTAACACCATGAATTATCAGCTCAGAATGTAAGACAATTTAAGTAAGAAAGGTCAATGTTCCCACAAAAGAAAGTTATTGTCAGTAACTCTTGAAAAATTTGTTTTCCCAGACATTCCAGTTTTCAATTATACAACATTTAAAACTGTTTTAATTGGCTATACATTTTGGGGAAACATAATTAATAATTCATGCCTTGAAAGGCAGTGTTTTAAGGCACTAAGCAACCACGAATGTGGGAGAAGCCTGTGTGGCTTATGAATTACAATTTCACGTCGGGTGGCTAACCAACTCAACAATTTAGATCAAATTTGGTCTTTTTTGAATTTGAAAGGGAAAACCGTAGATTGCTCTTAGATGAAAAACCCACCTTACTTTGACCTGGCCAGGGATTGAACCCTGAACCTCCCGGTTGCCAAGCTTCATCGCTTCAAATGCCACCGCCTTTATCCACTCTGCCACAACACTGGTTAAACAGTTATTGAAACAGTTTATTGACAGTTATTGAAACAGTTATTGGTACAACTTTATCTGGGAAACTGAATGCATGGTTAAAGGGAAAATGCAGTCACTCCAGTTGAGCATGTAAACCCCAGTATCCTAATTCATGAATGGCTCTTGAATTTTTTGTTAATACTAAACTGTTTGATTCACACATAATTTACCTCCAGTGTGCAATGTTTATTTTCAGAAAAGTCATGACAAATAATTGCAAGTAAAGTAAGAAGATGTGTATGTTATCTGCTGATGCTCTTAAAATAAGTTTGGGGTGACAGCTTGTCCCCTTGAAATAATGATGTTCAAAGTTTTGTCTGTGCACAGTATATCGCTTTGAAACTTTGAGGGAAATATTGTGTTTAAAATGCACCAATGCGGCATTCAAAGAAACTACCTTAAATCATAACTAAATTGAACAGTCTGTCTCACCAATAAACTGTAGCAAGATCTTTATCTCCTCAAAATATTATGCATTACTAGAGTAACAATTGTTGCATCATTTGAATTTTTGAAAGTTTGGGCAAGCAAAGCACTTTTGTGCAACAAGTAACTGAATTTCTTCCTGTGAGTTTTATTTCTTGAAAAGAAAGCTACTGTACTGGCTAATTTTGAATTGTCTGTCTTCTGTATCTGTTCATATTGGCTTAAAAAATAGAAACTTCCTGTAAAACAATTGCAATATTTTCCTTTAAGAACTTGGTTTATATTTGTATCCATGGTAAACACACACCCAGGGGTGAGGACAGAGGAGGGGATCAGGGGATCATGCCTTCCAACCTTGGGAAAGACTTCCTCTTCCCAGTTGGGAAAATTTCCCAAGTTCATTGGGGAACCATTTTTGTATGTGTACAGTAAAATGTGGAACCTTGACTACAGTCAGTTGCTTTCATGACCTGCATGACTCTTCTCTCTGGAAGGGCAGATGAGTCAATGAAAACACAAAGTTTCAAATTTTCCTCTCCAAAAGCCCAAATTTTTCACATTTTCTTCTATAATAATCCAAATTTGCATGGAAAAAAATCCACATTTTTTAGTTTTTGTTAGAAAAAGCCAAATATTTTTTTAACCTTTGCTAATAAGTAATTCAAAGACAATTCATCTACCAAATTTCGTGTGGTGAGTATATATTAGCAACTCTCTGCTTTCAGACTGCTTTCATACTTAATGCCCATCTTACAGCATAACATTCCTTTCCTGACTTACTGGAAAGATGGAAAACCTTGAGGCCATTTAACCAGATCTGTCAGCTTTTGACCACTTAAATGTTCAGTGGGCTTTGAATCTACAAAAGTAAATGTATAGGCAAGACGGAACAGTTATTTTGTAATCATCAAACTTTGAGGTGGTTGCTTTTATTGTTGGAAATAAAAAAAATGTTGAAAAATAATTCTAATGAATCTTCACAAGGGGAATTTTCACTCCTCCGTAAGGCACCTCTTTTTCACTGTAAGCATATGCCCATACCTCTAAAATTTATGACTTTGTTAATTAGGTCACTGTCAGTGCCTTCTATATGACCCCACTAAGAATCAGTTTTAAGGGTCAATTGTTGTACAATTGCTGAATAGTAGGTCTGCATCACTGAAATAGTTGAGGGTCATTGTTGGCAGAGCTTTACCACAGAGAAGTTGAAATTCAAAGTCATTCAGGAAACTTGGGATAAGCGTCAGTAAAGGATGTCAAAATTTTGCCCGGTCACAATGGGTACAGTAGTACTATGTAATGCCTAGCCAAATTATTTTGCACGCTTTTGCACTTACAGGGTGATGGTTTAGAAGTAGACCACATTTTAATACACAACTAAACATCATTTGATTTTATAATGGAATAAAAAACAGAGAAGAATTAGGGAGTTGAGGGGAGGCCACATGAATTGGCAAACAGACCACATTTATACAACAAAACATCATTTGATTTTATGGAATAAACAACAGAGAAGTGTCAGGGATTGAAGGGAGGGCAGGCTTATTGGGAGGGCTAGAAAAATGTTTATTTCCTGGGAAGAGAGTCAAATTTTCTACAATTCTTCCCATATTTTTCAGGTGCATCAAAGGTGTTAATTTCCTTCCAATAATCAAAATTTCCCTCCAAATACCCAAATTTCCCTGGGAAGGAGACTCCCAGTTTTCCAACTTTTTCCACTGAGGGCCATATGAGTAGGAAGACTATTAGTATGTCATACACCATACACTATGTGGCTCGTTGGAAGTGGCGGGGAGGGGCCCCAAAGTCCAAAGACCCCAAACTTTGGGATACTTGAGTGAAGTCACCACCCTATCCCATTGAAACTCATTTTCAGACTTTTGTCAGAATTTGAAGATTTTGATTTTCATCAGAAATTATTCTGTCTTCGATTTTTTGGTGCTTAAAAAGTTTATTTAGTTCGCAGAGAGAAAGCAATCAAATAGAAAATTTTTGTTGGTCAAAACATATGCTTTTCAGACTCTTATGTATGTCATATAAATTTATCAATGACCAGGCTCCCAATTATTTGGCAAACTATTTTATTAAAAAGAAGAGTGGGTACTCTCTTGGGTCTTTAGTTAACTACGTTGTACCGAGAACTAGGATGAAGGCCTTTGGTGATAGGGCTTTTTCTGTGGCAGGACCAAGGGAGTGGAACAACTTACCCACCGAACTCCAGTCCTGTCGTTCTTTCTCCAGTTTTAGGAGTAAGCTTAAGAC
>WURT03668746.1:0-11843 GCA_009936505.3 Holothuria glaberrima | reverse complement strand
TTAAAATGCATTAAAGAAATGGTAACTTTGAACTTTCTACCGGCTCCCGGGGACTGCGCCAAAATTTTTCTAGTGACGCCACCCCTGAGGCTGGTCTCCTCTTCCCCTCAATGGTTACGGACTTGCTTTCTGGACTATTCAGACCCAAAAGAAAGAAACCTCAACTTTTAACTTCGAGCATCATACACAATGTACAATCTATACTTGGAGAAAGAATACCTTGTCATGCATGACCATGAGTGGTGGTTAGGTTTGTGAGTAAAGAACAAAACCTTCGAACAGCACAATGCTTGTAGTCTATGACTTTCAAAATCTATGAGCACGAATAAGAGTGTGAGTTACGTGTCTAGACTCCCCAGGATGAGTAACAAGCAAATTTACTCAGAACGAGAACAAGACTTATTAGTACAAGTCAGATATACTCTACCTGCCGTATGACGTTATTGTATATGGAACGTTTCATCAGGAAAAATGCATAATTTTAAACCCAATAATATGCCAAAACTGCAAATGAAAACAATATATGACACACTATGACCATGTGGTGACTTCTTTATGTTACCATGGTTCAAAAGGAAAACAGGCACTGGAGATTGGTGTTCGAAAGTTGCAGTAACTTTCACTAACATTCTTAGAATTATTTCTTTAATTTAAAGGGCAATTCTCATAATCCCAGACAGTTCCAATTCACCCAAATAAGCAACCTGTAGCTCCTCCCGTAACCGTGTTTAAATATCCTCCTTGTACATCCTTAAGGCTATTTTATTGCATAAGGTAGTGTATAATGTTAAGCATACAAGGCTATAATATGTAATCCAAACACTCTCCTTGGAATGTGAGCATCTTTTGAATTTTTCAAACTTTGATGTCAATCAAAGAGCAGTCACCAACTGAGAATTTCGATACCCCCACACTAAAAATATACTTTGGAGTGATGTGTACTTGTCTTTAAGGAACATCAAGCTCACCTGAACAAGATTTCGTTAGATCACATCGCATGTAGGCAAGGAACCGGCGTCGCTTAAAAAATTAGAAATTACTATTGCCTCAAATAACTTCCAAGGGAGTGCGTCGCTGGAGTTGACAGTCAATTTTTATTCCTTGAATGACACGAGGAAATTCGGACTGTGCAGTGATAAACTGTGCAGTCATTCTATCAATGATTTCATCCTCCCCAAAGATCGACATCCTTTCTAATAGATCGCCTTCTGGCATATCCTGTCATGTTATATGGAACTAACCAGGGTAATACCAGGTGACATGGGAGACGTAAGACGATGCCTAAAGGTCTAACCACAGTATAGTTCCAACTTGCTAAACAATCGTACCCATTCAGGCCAAGTCTAGTCAAGCTTTGAGGTCCATTTTCTCGGACGACATGGAATTTTGAAGGGTTTCTTGATCTCCTTTGTTCTCAGCATATAGGTTTGCCCGAGACTTCGTCAACATGGAAGATCTACCAGTATCTTTCTAGATAGTCTTGTCTTCCGAACAGGGCCCAATCCTGCCCCGATGAGGCAAAAGAGGGACAGAGAGTCAATACCAGTTCTAAACGTGCATTCGCTGTGCAGAATAGTAAGAAGGAACCATACCACCTTTGAACCATATCAATGAATCATGATATTTACTCCTGCCGGGTCAAGCACCTTTCTGTTCATAACTTCATAAAATTTTAGAGGTATGTTGGTATCAGGCTCCCATCTTTTACAGGATTGCCACCTACTGATATGGCACTCAAGGGTATGGGTATAACCGTGATATAGCACTACAGACGTATATACAGGTTAGATGTATACTGCACTCCCTGTATATGCATGCCTCGTAATTGGTTTCTAGAGTTATAGGATCGGCCACGAGGACAGGATGATATGTCGCAAAACTCTACTGCTTTTCTTTGTTTTGATAAAACACCATGTTGATTCACTCGAAGCTTGACAACAGCTAACCCACTGTTTACACAGTCCATTTCTGTATGTTTATACAAAATGTAAATATGCCACTTGTCGTTGAAAGACATTTTTAACACTTTTCACGGGGAAAATAGCTGGACAATTCGTCATTTCTGACTTTGCAATTGTTGTCAGAAATGTTATTTTATTATATAGCCTATGTTACTTTAAATTTCTTCTTACGAGAGACAGTGTTCTGGTGTCCAGATTTTAAATGGGATCATTACGTTGATATCTATTATTTTTTGACAAGTTTGAAGGAAATCATTGCATGGCAATGCTTCCAATTACCCTCATTACTCATGTATAGTTACCAAAAATGTGAGGAAGTGTAGTTTTTGTGGACAGGGGTTGACATATGGTTAATAACTAATAGTAAAAAGTGTCTGGTCACGAATTTGTAATAAATGATTTTGATCCTTAATTACCCTATCACTGCTATTTCAGTTGTGTGTCAAATGTGCAGAATCTCTTAGTTTGACCATTTACCATGAAGATGTGAGTAAATCCTAGCAGATGTGGAAAAAAATCGTGAATTTTGTTAACCATACTCATAAGCGCCTTTAAATAAGTAACTTATTCTGAGAAGAATAAAAAGTGCTAAAATGAAACGTCATTTGTAAATAATTAGATTAAGAGGAAGGGAATGTTGTCGTCTAGTGATGTATATGGATTAGGCTACAGGCAGTGTAGCCTACCTTTTGTTATAACAACAGTTTATCGTAAACGCTCGTTTAAACAGGTTTTCAAATAGGTGATGTGGCCGAGTGGATAACGGCGGTGGCATTTGAAGCGATGAAGCTTGACAACCGGGAGGTTCGGGGTTCGATCCCTGGCCGGGTCAAAGTAAGGTGGGTTTTTCATCGAAGAGCAATCTATGGTTGTCCCATCTGAACTGGCCTATTAAATTCAAAAGGGACCAAATTTCAACAATCTAAATTGTTGGGTTGGTTAGCCACCCAACGTGAAGTTGTAATTCATAAGCCACATAGCTGAGCGTCGTAAAACAACTGACCTGCAAGGCCTGAATTACTTCCTACTCAAGATTAAAGGGATTTTCCAGAGACAAATTCATTCGGTTAAAAAAAATCCAAATTGTTTCTCTTTTAGGAGGTGAAAACCGCATCTCAATAGCTTTCAGCGTTAAATTTTCAAAGAAATGCAATTTTTTCTCAAGATGAAGTGCATTAGTTATGGGAAATCTGTGATGTCATCGGGGCACATTAATTTGACATAGAATTGAATTCCTCTATGATATTTGTTGCCGCTGTAGGGAATATTTTGCAACTTTGTTTGTTATGCCCTACATATGGTGTAGATTTGTGCTAAATCTACATAGCAACATATTCAAACATTCCAACAGTATCAAATTTCAAGGACAAACAGGACATTCAATTATAAAGAAAAACAAAAGGAATCTGAGACAATACGCCCACTTTACATAACAATCTGTGACCTTGAAGAAAACTGGAGGTATTTTTTGAAAAAAATAAGCACTCTTTAATATGAGATATTTCGAGTTAGTAAAAGAGTATTGCTACGGGCTTTGGAGGGCACGAATTGGAAAATTTTTCTCTTTCACATGAGACCAGGCTTTGTGAAATGCCACTGGAAAATGCCTCTGTCAAGATTATTCTCTTCCTTTCCATTTCTGAGCATGTACATCTCTATACTGTTGAGAGAGGCATTTACCAAACCTGTAGGTCAAGATATAGGCTTCTTAACGCTGTGTTGTAAAGTTTTGATTCATAATATTGTAAGAGATAAATGTAGTTCGGTAAGGTCTGAAAATACTCTCTAAAGACAGAAAAATAGCTATTATATCAACTTGAATAAATACTATCAAAATAGTCACATACACATTCACCTCGGTGAAAAAGAAAGGAACTATTTTCTGGCTAAAGATGTCCATAGGGAAATCTCACATAAGACAATTATCCCTACTAAGTTAAATTCTAGCCCTTCCTCCATTTTAAAATAAAGACAGAGCCACCGTGACAGTAGCCTGCACTGAGATTAAATTGCTCGAGGCAATATTGTTAAACACAGTGAGTGAGTGTGGGAACACAACTGACTGTACAAGTCTTTGTTGAGCAAACACAGTGAAACTATTTTGTTTGAGTGAATGCCAATCAAAGTGCAGTTACCATTTGTATTTTGAACTCTAGGGCTATTCCTCAATATATTCTTTTGGGCAGATAGTTGCTACCAACCGTCTGGTTTGGGGAGATGCCAGAACATAGGCTGATCACATGCTAAACAAGTTAGTTACCTATGTGAAAAAAGAAATACAGAAAGGATCAAACTGGGTACTAGAATCTTTATGTTTGTAAAAGAGGTCAGAAGGGGCCCATTATGGCATAGTCTGATAGGTGCGGTAGCTTAAACGGCAAACGCTTCTAACCCTTTAGCTTTATATCTCATATTGACTAACACGTGAGAACTTCTAAAATGTTTCCTTTGGCGGTGTTCCAGTGTCACATAGGGGTCAGCAGATGTGACACCTCGATACCTGATGTTCCGTACATCATGGATTGGTTTCTTGATTAAGGAATTTATCTTCAAACGTTCATTTTTCGAAGGTATTACATCCATTGCCCGATAAATGCGTTCGACATTGCAAATGCACGCTAAGATTTACTGTAATCAAAGCCTTAAAGGGTCTGTTGCGTGACCCACACAAAGTTAGGAACCCGCGAGTATTGCTGACTGCACTTTTGTGTACATAAATTCAAACTATAGCTTCAAATATCTGTACAGCCTTTCAGATTGGTCTATGATTACTAAATGCAGATCGGTAATATGCGATATTATGTAGCCTGTCTCACCATTGCAAACAGCCTAGATAACATTTAAACTACACACAGTGGTGTACTCAATAGAATGTACCCTTGGGTAGTTAAAACTTAGTCCAGGCTAGTGTATAGAACCTTATAGCTTTGTTTGAGAAGTGCAGTAGGCAGATGTTTTTAAATGATAGGAAGGGGCCTTGAAGAACATGTAGTAGAAATTTTTATTGGCTGGGAAGAGATATAATTGCCCCTTTAAAATAGTGATTTTCTTCCCAGACACTGTAAGCTTCAACTGGGATGCACCCTACAGCTGTATGGCTTAGGTACATTACTGTGACTCTGTGTTCTACCTTTGCTGACCGTTAGAAATATTTAATTTACATATCACTTAGCTTAGAGAGCTGGTAGCTCATCTATGCCTTCCTTATAAATGGATTATAGCTTTAGGCTCAAGGCAGAAAGGGGGGGGGGGTGTGTCGTGTTAACATTAACTTGAACTACTTCGGTCAATCAAGCCAGTATGGGAACTATAGCCGGCCTTACAACCTCCTCCCCGGATACAAATTGTTTTGCGTGGCAAGGACCTAAACGTTCACGAAATGACTATGAAGCTACAAGTAAACCTTTTTAATTAAAGAGACTTTCATCCCATCCTCGAGCAAGGACCGACGTTGATCCTTTTGACTCATCCTAGAGTTTCCTTTTACAGTCACTAATAATTTATTATTCTCCATCAAGTGAATGATATATAGATTGCGTGACGGATTACGTTGCCCGGGAATGTTTATTCGTCTCCGGACTTTCGTCATACCTTAAATTATGACCTTGGATGTGATAAAGGCCTACAAGTAATTTGCCTACGTAGCAGACTGGTGCATATATCCTTGTTCAGTCGGTCCGGTGGTTTGTGAAGGCTTAAAGGGGAACTGAACAAACCGAGTCGGCTGCGCGGGGTAACAAGTAATATGCTACGAGCTGTAGCTGCAGATGCTCTTGATAAAATGCGTGAAAATCAAGACGTGAAAGCCAGTGTTGGTAGTATTGCAATGTGTGATTTATTATGGTAGGTTTATTCAGAAGTGTAAAATTCACCTGTACAGTAGCAAATAAAATCGAGGTCGATGGATCGTTTTATCGTTGTAGTCACTTTTTCTCAGCGGGATTCCTCCAATTATGTACTAAAAGATGGAAAAGACTCCCCGACGGTCATCGCGACGGTCATCACAGTGGTGATAAAATGTGTATTACATATTCATACAGAAGACTTATCAAATCTTCTAAACAGCGGCTTTATTGCGGTCTTTTATATAACTCAAATAATCTCAACTTTGATTGTTGGTTGATAAGAACATCCTCCAACAAAGTTCTCGAAAAATCCAGACTGTATAGGAACAGAATCACGTATTAGATTATAGCTTAACCGTCTAGAGCTCTTTTCATGGCCGTCATGATGAATTCTTCGCAAGTAGAACGTACCATCGAACTTAGGTTGTCTTCAACTCTGCATGAGCTTTAAAGTGTTGTATAACGTGAATTATGCAAATGAGTGGCTAACATTATTTTTCGTTTGAAAAGTAGTACAACGGCTATTTGCTAGAATTCTTACCTAGTCGGGTATGTTGATGGAATTAGTCGAGTATAGTTGTAGAGCTTCGAAAAAAACTAATGCATATAACAGTATGTTTCAGAAGTGGTATAATCCTATTTGGCAAAGGAATTCAAAATCGGAAAATAATTATATTGCAAACTTGTGCTTTATATTGATATTCGTATACTGCTTAGACGAAAGTAATTAAAGAAGCAAAGTATGCGCAGCCATGATTTGTGAGCAACTACGGTACATCTCTTTCATTACTCTATAAAACACAACGTACAGACCTACTAGACAACTTTTTGAAATGATATGAAATTTGTTGTTTGCGTGTATTTCTCGACTTTCTCGACTTTTTGACAAGGACAGAGAATGTCGTTAGCCTATTATTGGGAGCAACTCATTTAAACCAAATCAACATTCAATACCCGACAACTGCATTATTATCACTCAGTTTAACTGCACTCATTACATATATCTAGTATCCGAACTTCAAACTGTAAAATATTAAGTTATGCTGCATTCAGCTAAGCTTTTGGCGGACTGGCTGAATCTTTATTCTAAAGTAAATACAGTCTCATAAAAATGAAAAAAAAAAAGAACAGATCACCTCACAAAATAGCATTTAACATATTGGTTCGAACCATCCGAAAGGCCCTTCATCTGTCCATATCCCTTAATGATATTCGAGCCAAATAGTAAGTGACCTCTGTTCAGATCGACAATTAATACCTAAGTACTTTTTTTCCATATCACCGAACACGAATAAGGTGTTTGAATAAATTCTACCCTGGGCGGACCCTTTTGCAGACTGGGTCGTCGCACTTGTTTTAGGAGAGACAAGGAAAGTAGAATACCACGCATAAATGTTGAGAAATAACGTCGATCAACGCCGAAGTGCCCAGCAGAAGGTGTCAAAAGTGACCGTGACCTTGGGATTAAGAAACCGATGTAGACGTGCTTCTTCTTGATGATGACCAAATCTGTTTCTTCTGTTAATGTCATTAACTAAAATGCTATCTGCGTGTAGGTCTTCCGAAGGATTACTACGCCACAAAAGTACGGATCATGCAAAGAAAGGAAAACACATAATAAAAGAAAAATATCAGTGTTAATATAAGATCTTATTGGTAAACTCCAGGAAAAGGACAAGCCTTTACAGCTTGAAACTGGACTCCCGAAATCAAAACAATTTGAACCCCCCAAAAGGTCATCAATTTCCAATTCTCCTGAAGCAGTCTTGACTAGTCTAATATATTAATTCTGCAAATTACAAAATATTTGGTACTGTTGATATGCAGTAAGGAGTTGCAGACCAGTCTTGTTCGTCATAAAGCTTTATCAAGTTCCTCTCGTTAGGAAAAGCACTGTGAACATACGGTAATTCAGGAGTTTAGTAAAGTCACTGGAACAGTGGTAAACCGGCAGTGCCCAAGGATTAATACCATCTTGGATAGCCATTTACGTAGATGGAAAAGTTTACTTAAAATGTAACACGTTAGTCTTTCCTTCGGGGAAAATGATGTGCAATTTAGTTTCAAAAGTGTTTAACATAAGGGAAATGACTGCCCTTGAAGTTTCAAGGAACCAACATCAGTAGTAACTTCCGTTAAAGTTTTGTAGGCCTACTCAAGATTATAGCCTATGTTTAGTAAATTATGTAATAAAGTATTACATTAAGCCTACATATAGTAAATTATGTAATAAAGTATTATATTAAGCATTGCTCCAAAAGCCTATTTTAGGGGTTGACTGCGTAGCAGGCTGTTCGTTGTATTCCTTGTTATATACTCGAGCTGAACAAAAAGTCTGCTCCTCGGATAAACTTCAGGTTCATATGAGTGCACGGACAACAATGCAAACTCTGAAAGTTGAACATTGTTGAAACAAATTCCAAAAGAAAGTGCTTGTTTCAGACATCATAACCTGTGCCTATGTAAACGATGTTGAATGTATCTTGTTATTTTTGATAACAGAATCTTTTGAAACGTTTCCAAAACTTTGTCTAGAAACAAATGTCAGCTTTCGGATCGGGTTGCTAGATTATTGGAAGTCACATCTCTAGTTTTACTTGAAAACAAAACCAGAGTCTTGCTACAAAGTACAACTTTGCTCCTGCTCTGCACTATTGTGGTTAATTCTTTTACGTTGGTAGTGTTAACAGAAGACAATGTCCTTAAGACATACCTGCTGTTATAGTGTACTTATTCTACACTGATTCTTCTAAACTTAAGTGGCCATTCAATTCAGTTGTCGACTCTTTGTCACGTTGGGGTCAAAGTTAACCTGTCCGCAATACCATCTGACGGCAAAGCTTTCACAGCTGTTCATTCAAATCTTAAAGGAACAGAAGTACGGTGTTGTTAAGTATGATGTTTGATTATCATTTCATTCTGCATGACCACGATGTAAATATCATAACCTCATAATACTCATACACACCTAACGCAGAAGGGACATAAGTGACTACTGAATCCGGACAAAGGCCCCGTGTCCTTTTTCTGGTTGGCATGGGGAAAGGAGGGGGAAGGAGGGGAGGAAGAGCGGGATGGTAGAGAAGGGATGAATATGGCTAATGTGGTAAGATTTTTAAACACTTGTGCTAAGCGTTGCAGAGCATGGAATTTGCCGGGCTTAATAACATTGCTTTAGTTTAAAAAGGAAACTCGATAGAGCTTGATTTAATGAAGGGAGAATTTCTCTCCCATACTATCAGTCTATCACATAAATTGTAAAACATGTCCTTTTATGTGTGTCAAACCCTCTATTGTGGAAGCGTGACGTCACCGCCAAGGTAAGAATTTTGCATCTGGCTTTACAATAGGCCTGCACAAAACTGCGACTGTGTGCGCATTTAAATCAGCTAAACGTTAAGTTGAGTTGTCCCTTGGGGCCCCGTAGCTCCTTTTGAGAGCAGAACTCCTTCGGGATTATTGTTTGGTTTTCGCCCCTTGGCTCTTCCTTTGAGAGTCGAGGGGACTTTGAAAAACTTCTGACAGCACTAGTGATTAGAGATTCAGCACTGTACGTTCAATGTTGAAGTTGGTTAGCAATGCAATGCATCAGTATACTTTGTTGACTAATTAGAAAACAAGTACACTATTGCTTTCAAGCATTGAAGGATTCTTCTCAAACCACACAGGTTCCTAATTTAGCAGGTAGGATGCGAAAAGTAGATTGGAAATATTGTAGAAAAAGTTGAAGGAGAAAATGGTTCAAACTTTCCTGTTATCAGTGACACAATCTGTAAATATTGCCAAACCAAAGTGACTACGTGCAAGTTATCGGAATACAAAGACTTCAAAGGACATATCTGGCATGCAGGGGGTGTTTGTTGGCCCTCTGTCAGGTTGTTATAAAGACAGGTACCCAGTAATAGAAAAGATGGATAAACCATTACGTGACCGCTTGAGTGACAATCTCATTCAAAATAAATATGATTTCTTATTCAGTTACCAGTTAAATAATTATTGGGGTCGCTTGTGTACAACAATGGCAAACGGTCCGGAGTGCGACAGCCGAATTTTGCAGTTTAGGATCAAATCAAAACAGAGTTTTTATTGTGAAAGAGAACTCTCAAATACTTGAATAACTATAACATAAAATCGTGTTTAAGCAAAAGGTAAATATCTGATCTATTTTCATTTCTGTTGTCCATGGTTATAAAGTACATCGAAACTACAGCAAAGTTTGACGCTTTTCAGAGAAGGTTAACAGAAAAAAGTAAGTTAATCTATCCTTGTCAAGGTTCAAGTTGCTTGAATTGTTAGGATAAGTGACTGGATTTGTCAATCGACAGTGTGAAATACGGCAGAATGAGAGTGGCAATGACAATATGGGTGGGGTATGGGATAACCGAAACTTGTCTCAGTAAATATGGAAACAGCAGATGGTCGTCTAGGAGATCTAAATAATCTCCTGGTTTGATGTGAACCACTGAATCTAAAGTGTCGTTCCCAAACCTCATGCGCATCGTACACAAAAAGCGCCGTGACACTTTATCACCATCTAAACCCAGGCTCGGAAGAATATCAAAGACAGGCCTGCACTAACCTTTGAAATTTATGTTGACGGTCACCACTATTTAGCACGGACAATTAACAGTATGGTATGGAAACCGTCTGATTACACACCTTCAACTCAAATCACGAATGGGAGCCTCGTCTTATGACAAGTATGAATACAAATTCAAACATAAATCAAATTGAAACTTTAAAGTTATCTTTGAATGCCACCAATGGGCAGAGAGGTCTTTTAAAATTCTTGTTCACAGGAAAGCAGTTTCGACCGACATGTTGACGGTGTTGTAGATTTTTCCAGTTAATTGGGTAGTCCCATGGCGCAGGTCTTGTAGAGTCAGCGGTTAAGGATGATTAGTGAAGAATAAAATGACTGGCAATAAAAAATACTTTCCCACAAAATGTGCCTACGTAGGCTATTTTTCAAAGGAAAAGAAAGATAGAAGTGGGTTGCATAGTATCCTAAACATGTAGGCCTAGATAAAATAACACTTTAACAGTTTGTAAGATATTTTCATGTCACTGAACATAACATGTAATCAGTCCGCGGTAGACCACATCTGGAGCAATAAAACTTTTTTAAAAGCACAGCTAAGCAGAAAACTCCCATCCTTTTTCAAGTACAACAGGATATTCAATTCCTTACAAATTATCGTAAAATATTTTATTTTCATTGTGAAAATTGAAAGCTCTCAGCACGCATATTACATCATATATTAACTTTAATTTTTATGTAGCAATAAAGTTAAACCTCTAGGAATCATTCATGAAAACGGAAGATTTTCGAAAAGTTGTCGACCTGCTTTCCCGTCACTGACAACTTGCATTACAATATTCAGTAGGGGGCCATTGTACTATTTCAGTTAACTACTATCATTACTGCGAAGAAGATCCCAGTACACTAACAAAATAATTTGTTGATTTGAAATAAATCAGCTGTAGTATTCTGTACCTATCAGATATTTCTGTTGGACGTGACGTCCAACCTTAATCAAAATGTACAATAGGTTTACGTGCATGCAGCTTATCCTTCAGCCATAGTAACTACGCTTTAATATTCTTCTTATTAGACGTCGGCTTCCTAAAAGGTTAACGCCATTTTCGAACTTTATTTTTCCCAGTAGCTTTGGGGTTCATTGGCCATCGTATTTCGGTGAATTTGCTTCTGTTTACCTTAATATATCACCCATTTACCAAAGACGACGGTCCAATTTTCAGACACACTTTTGTTCTTTTTTCTGAATAAACCTTTCTCATCGCTTCAGTGGGTTTCAAAATACCTGGCTTTGGTGATTGTAACACCTCCAGGCTAAAACTGAGTGGCAACTGTGCTAATGAATTACCTGTGTGTTATGATATGCCAAGATCAATTAGTCGTATAGGAAAGGGGATATTCCATTCAACTTGTACCTATATAGACTCTGCAGAGTCTGTTTGGAGATATTTTACTCCCTCTATTGTAAGACCTTTAGTTCTTGCTGTTCAGTGAGAT
>WURT03668736.1:0-17561 GCA_009936505.3 Holothuria glaberrima | reverse complement strand
ATAATTAGAGTGAAAGTGCGCCCACTAGCTGAAGTACTAAGAACTTAGGAAATTTTCCTAGTTTTACACGTGAAGTCTTTTATAAGTGTGCTGCATGCTCAGATTTATACAATTTCTAAAAGCTATTGAAAAAAAATGGCGATACTTATTTTAAACAGACAAATTAATAGGAATTTAAGTAAGTCACGAGTCAGTCTCACCTCAAGGAGTGATATTATTGATTGGGCCCGGATTTGCATAGATTTTGTTCCCTTTAAAAAGTTAAGGTTGTGCCCCCTTCCTCCACTCATGATGAACTCACATATATATACACTATGCACAAGTAGAATATCATTTGCCTGCTTTGAAACTTAAATACTGTAATTATGTACCATGTACACAGGGAAAGGACATGTCTTTACTTTCGATTGAATTATCAATTATTATTGTAACGACAAATCAAATAAATGATGACGTCTTCTGTTGACGTTTACAGCTTTCAAAGGGTGCTGAATGGAGGACAAGACGGACAGAGGAAACCTACAGAAAAGTGGTGAGTACTTCTCACATCGTGCAGAATGTGATGAGTTGTAAGGACTTACTGAGAGTAAGGAAGAACAAAACCTAGGGAACTGAAAAGTGCTGATATATTTTGATTCGGTTACCATATTTAATGTTTCAACAGAAGTCTCCGAAGAAAAACAATTTACAAATTTGAACTACAAATACTCAATGTGACGTATCCTGCAAGGTGTCACTGTCATCTGGCAGCTAGGCTTGGCATAGGACCTTGCACTGGCAAGGGCTCGGAACCCTCAAATGTGAAAATCAAGATGATAATCTTTACAGGGATCATCAATCCTTGACCAACACACTAAGCTATCAAATTTACTTTGTAACCTTAAGACAGACATTACTACTTGTTTAAACAATTTACATGTAGCCTTATGTCATCTATAAATTATTCACACTTTATTGTAGCTCAAAAGTGGAAAATTTTTTATTGAAGTGGTATATACGAATATCGCAAGCCCTCTCATTACTATCGGACTAGCCCGCGCAACCTAATTCTACTTTTCCCACACCTTCAAGATGGAATTTATAGTCTTTTTTTTCTGTGTAAACCTCCGACTTGATAAAAAAGAGTCAAGATTGGTCACGGGAAGTTTGAGAGAACCCTTAAATTTAAACACAATAAAAATATTCTTAAAATCTACTATTTGATCCCCCCTCTCCCGAAAAATATCAATAGCGTTATTAAAAAGGTAAAACAATTCGCAGGAAATCTGCTCTCCTGAAACTTGAAAATACTTGTCATAATGTCTTTGCTAGAAACGTGGGAAGTTAGGAATCAAAGGTAAAAACTTTCCCAAACGTGTTGAAATTTTGGCGTTTTGAGGGACTTTTAAATTTTATAAAGAGAGCAGTCTGATACTACCATCGGCCTTACGGGATATTGAGTAGGTATAATAAAACATATTAAGATCTTTCAAAATAGTAAAGCCGCATGTTTTTTGTCCCAATCAACGAAGGTTTTGTTGAAATCAACTTAAGGGGGTGGAGGCCCCTTCTGAGTGGGACCACAAATAATATTCTACTAATTCAAGGAAATTGTTTGAAATAGGAACACTGATACAATATTTTATAAGACAAAACTGTCAACAGAAGATGGTTATATAGAAAGACTCGTAACTAAACGGAAAATATCCTTTTTGTGTTTCAAATATTGTAAGAAGAGTAAATGAACGCGCCACCTCAGTGAGAAACTAGTACCAGAATCAATTTAGAAAGAATATTGTACGATGGGTTCATGCACCATCGTAAACTTATCAATGGCCTGGATTTGAGAACCATTTTCAGAAGTGAGTCAGTTTTTCATGTATGTTTAAGTTCATGTAACATGCATGAAATATCAAGATCATGGCAACAATTCAGTACTATAGGTGGTTCTTGTGATTTTTCTACTAAGACATTTTAAACCTGGTTTGAAAAAGCTTTCAAATAAAAAAAAACAAGATTGATCTCGTCATATCAGGAAATGTAACTATATGCCCTATATCTGCTTGATATGATAAACATATATGAAAGGAGTTTTAGTCAAACAGTAGACAAAATATAATAAATCGTAAAAGCAGCATTCTGATGTCTAGACTTAACAACCACTTTAGGGCCATAGCTTGCGGAGGGGAAGAGGACAAGGCAGCAGCTTCCTCCTCCTGAGATTCCCAACCCTCAATGAAAAATGGCCCACTTAAAAAAAAAATACTGAAAACGCTAGAAGCTTTATGCATCCTCCTGATTTGATTTTGGGCGCATCAGAACCTGAGAAATTGGACATAGAGGTTCCCTGTTTTCTGAAATTTTCAAGGGAGGTCCCGCCGCGGCAGACAGGTTCTTTTGGAGATAGCTCAAACTAACGAATGAACTTCCTTATGAATGATGCACACAACGCAGCTGAAGTTTATTTAGTGAAGACTGTTGGTAGTGTTTCTCGCGCGGACTCCGAAACAGCATGCCAACTTTAAATAAAGCCTATAAAAACGTTATATTTCTGCTGAAATTAATGAGCGTGTTTAGTACTTTCAAGTCCTGTTTTCTCCAGCGAGGTAGTTTTACTGGATAAATTTTCAAGTTTCAGTTTCTTCTTGAGGTCTCGGTGTCGAAAGAACTTTGGATGTCTAAAAAATTTGATTTCTAGCAATGCGGGGGCCTCTGTGATAAAAATAGAGCTATGCTACACACCAACCGACGAAGACGCTAAACGTTGCGTCTTAACAAAGGGTGGTTATGCATCGTATAAATCGTAGGTTGAGGTACGGCACTGTGCGATATCCCACCCCAACAAACATTTTTAAGAAATAAAACCAATCAAAGCTTTTTCAAAGATAGCGACATTTTGTATTCAACCAATTTTTTCAAAGGTAAATTTTCACTCGGTAAGCTGGTAAGGATGGGGGGGGGGGAGGTTGGCAACATTCTTGCCCTTTCACTCAGCCAGGAATAAAGAATAAAAGGTAGTAAAAAGTGAGGGTTTATAAGCTTTCAACCATTTCAAAGTTTCACCAAAATATGACACTATATTACATCTTGGGCATCTTAGATGCAACACAACTTCTCAACGAGTAAGTGGACTGCACCTGCCCTAGACAGCACATCTCACTCAAAAGCACAATAATCAAAGAACTCCAAATAATTATAATTTCTAGACACCATTAGTTTAAAGCCTGGCTGAAGACAGCACTTAATTGCAACTTTAAAGGCACCTTACATAAATGCCATTTCCTCGTAAGAACAATCTTCCTACACCCTCCTTCAGGGCGGCAGTTGGTGAAAGAGTCAAAGAAAGGATTCGCCTGAGTGCCAAGTAACGTAGGTACGCCACCAAAAGCTGCAAAAAACTGTCCCTTTTGAATTTTGGCCAGGCTACGTCAATGTACTTTATAATCATTTCATTGAACGCACATCCTTCGAAGATGTGATTTAGAACAAGCAGAGAACTTGACTAACTTTCATAAAGGTAGGACGATAAACTAAGAAGCAGTATTAACTTCTAAGTTAAAAAAATAAATAACTAAAAAAAAAACTTGAATAACATTGTTATAATTCTAGAAACACGTCGCTATCATCAAAATGGCAAAGAGAGTTTATTTCAGAGAATTAATCCCTCACCGCCAATACTTTGGAATTTAAAGTATTATGGCAAAGCACTTTTAAGGACGAGACTCTGTACCCCTTTTTCATTTTGTAATTCTTTGTAAAGTTATAAAATAGGTATCAACAACTGTGGCCATTTTTTGTATTTTTCGAAACATGATGCAAAATGCGGTACTAAATTACCTTTAATGCACTCAGATATTGCCATTATTTTACGAAAGAGGTGGGTACCCCTCCCTTTGAGCCCTTCCCACTTAATCAGGTTTAAAACGTCCAGCTCCCACTGAAGGAGAGCTCCCTACGAAAATTCTGCAAAAAAGGCAGTTGGCAGTTGGTGAGAAAAAGAAAGAAATACATGACAAATGGACACTTTTGTATGTTTGACTCTTTTGAACATAATTTTCTTCAGTTACGTTGAAGAAAGAATAAAATATTTCCCTAAAAGAAAATTTCAGCCTTCACATTAATTTGGGTAACATATTAAGAGATATCATTTAAGGACTTATTGCAGGGTGTTCAGGTAGCTGACACGCGAATGTGTCCCAAAACCTTCCCTTGCCATCCCTATTCAGGGAACGCCCTCCAATTTGTTTCTGTAAGACTGCTTAGATGCGAAACAACGCTATAGTAATTGGAAAATATTTGAATTGATTTCTGTTGTGTTTTATTTGGAGGGTGCGATAGCCCCTTCCCTTTAAGAATGAAATATGACTGAGGTTAAAAATGGGGCTTTCTATGTTAAGTCTAAACTCTAAATTTGCTGATACATGTTCATTATTGGGAATTTTTCCCATTCTGGATTTGTGCACTAGAGGAGGACGTACCGTTTAATTGCCGGCGGTGGGGGTTGGGAGGAACGCATCACCCCGAATCACAGTGGTGTTATTTTAGCGAAATTTCTACGGGATGTTCACTTTCCACACCTTTTCGAAGTTGCAAGTAAATATTCGTCACCTTTCTCGAGATAACAAACTTTGGACTGTACGCTTCAAAACAAAATAATTAAAAAAGATAATGACTGCATCCCGCTTAACGCCTGTAGTAAGGAAGAACAGGACTGAACTTTTGTATGTAACATCACTGATGAAGCTTGCATGTACGGTATTGGTAAAAACCTCAAATGCATGTCAGGATAGGTATATGAATGAGTACCACCAGTTTTGGGAATGTCCCATTGGATTTCGCTTTTACATACAGTACCGAAATCTTTGCTTCAAGGGCGCTTTCATTTTTTCCTACTTGTTTGCACAAATTACAGCTACGGTGAAAAATAATATTTAAGGCTACGATGTGAAACGTCGAAGCAGCTCACCCCACAGACTTCAATTGTCTTTGAGCATCATGCGAATGGGGTCTTTTTACTTAGGAGCCAGTAAACGCGTTTTTCCCAAGGTCAAACCCTGCAGACAAATTGCAATCGTGGCTATAGAAAAAGGTTTTTTCACGAGTTCCGGAAGGGTAGGCTGCAGTCACACTTTGGTTGGTATTCCTATCGTATCACGTTAGTCCGCTTAGGACAGCAACACCCATTAAATGGGCGAATCTACAATTTGGAGATAAAATGCTTATGTCAAAGGGGGTGTGGAAGCCACAGAAGAGGACGTCTGTAGTTGTTATCGGGCTTCCTTGAAAAACCTCTTTGAAATGCTGGATACCCCTCATTTACGATTCTCTAGGTTTCGAGCGACCACAACTCATGAACAGGAAAATAAAATTTCCAACATTTCAGTACTTATTTTTAATTTAGCCAATTTTTGTTTAGGACTTGGCTCATGTTCCATCCTAGCACCCACCTTCATCATCATGAACCGCCCCTTGCATGCCCATGCCCTGGACAGAACCAGTAGAAAATGATGAGGCAGAAACTTGTGAACTTAAAAACAATCTGAAATAAGTTTCTACATGTAATTAAGCTTTTTACATCAAAGCGTTTCAAAATTGAGTCTCTACCTCAGGACAATTGCTGTAACAACATTACCCGTCCAAGGTCAATAAACAGAAAACCACTATCAAACTTGGCGTTGTCGGTTATGAAAAATAAATGAATTAATTGGATGATGAATAAGTTACCTCGGTTTCTTCAGTGAATTGATAGTCATATTAACATAGTACAATAAATAGGTTATATTACCTTTTATTTGTCGATCCACTTCAATGAAAAGTTTTTGTACTTTTAAAAAATACCCCAAAAATATTTGCCTATTTGCTAGTAAAGTTGACTATTTGCACGTATTGGTAGCTATCAGTACTAGCATAGTAGGATTTTAATAAAGAGAAATGACAAGCAGTATTTAAATTGAAATGTAGAGGAGGAAACAAAAGTCTTCATATGATCACTGTTGTTGCCTGTGATAATAATAAAAAAATATTAATAATAATAATAATCTTGCCCGAGGACACAACACAATGACCCAGGCGGGATTTGAACCGGCAATCCTAAGATCACAAGTCCAATACCTTAACCATTAGGCCACCATGCTCTCTATGTACTATTATGTATGTATTATTTTGAAATATTATTTTGCTATTGAAGTCGTTTTTGAAAATACAATCAATTGAAAGAAATTATGAATAAAAGCCTTCTAATTTTCTTCATTTTCCCTTTCTCGTCAGGTAAAGGAAGGTCGAGATTCCCTGAGGTAATGTAAAGTTCTCATTTGGGATAGACACTTATGTGAACCTGGTGTGAATTAATGGTACAGACAAAACTGTCGTTGGCATATATTGTAGCTTCGTGTTGTAAACAGTAGGACACACGTTACACTCATAATAAAATATTGTTTGATCTAAAGGAATGATGACTAGACCTTAGCGTAACCGGATTGCATTGCATAAGGCAAAGGTTAGTTAGATGAGGTTTTACGGTTCAGTTTGTAATCAATTGGCTTACGTCGGCCGGTCACAGTCTTTTTCCAGGCAAAGGACGGTGTTATAGCTGTAAGAAATAACGTTTCTTTACATGTGCGAAAGTACATGAACTTCATATGATTGTTGTAGGAAGCTTGGTTTGTAGGCTTGGTAAACTCCCCTGTCCATAATGTGAGGGGGAAGCGGATGAAGTACGCTAAAGCGTACAATGTTCGGCAGCGTAAGTTAATACTTGCTCACTTGCGAAACGTATAAAACTTTTCTAAAAAAAAAAAAAAAAAAACTGCCAAAACTCTTTCAATAAGTACTCAAAAAAATTTTAAGAAATGTAGCATGAAATCTTTTAGGGTTCCAACAATTTTCAAAGGGTTGACCAACGCATACTTCGTTTTCACGTGTGTGTCCTGCCCAGGGTAGCACACCAGTGATGCAGGGTGGGTGACTCCCTTTTGAGATGGTGAATCCTTCAACCTACCCACGATTTATGGTAGCGTAAAGGCTTGATCACGAACACACTAGTCACGCGCTCTGTCACCGTCGTTGTCCTAATAGACATAACAGTAGAAAATGACTGATTTACTCCGTATCTTGTCTACTGTCTATCATTATTTTTCTTCGTTTCCAACACAGGAAATTGTATAAGGAACGACAAGACAATCCCCGATAAATGACGAGAGTGATATAATGGTGACGTATTGAAAATGGTCTCACACTGCAGCGAAGTCAAATTTGCAAGATCATAGGTCCGTCACGGTATAAGTAGCTGTGGGATGATCTGACTTTGTCTCTACTACTGATGCTGGTAATCTAAGGTGAACAGTTACTAGACAACTGTGGCGGAGTGGTGTAAGCTGATTGATCCCATTGTCACCTTTCTCACCATACCTGATTTTACATAATTTGTATCGTAAAAATGACTCAAGTTTCAAAAAATTCTTCGTAGCTCTCGTGAAAAGCAAAAGATGCTGACGTGATACCAGTGTTTTAAATCTGAAACAATGTATTCACCAACTCAAGCAGGTGAGGTATTATTTGGAGGTGCATGAATTTTTACGTTATTTGCCTCTACTGCATCCAAAGACTAATGAACCTTTTTATGGTTTTCTTCAAAATTTAAGTAGCATATCAGCGGTTAGCAAGAAAACACATGGCCATAGGGGGAAAACAACCATTTCGCTTCAAGCATGAGTAAGATCATATCCAGATATTTTGTCATTCCTCTCCCATTTATTTGCTGGCTTCCACGCGTTTTGACCCTTTAGAAATACCAGGTTGTTCCCATATAACATAACTATACATTAAAGAGATCAATTGATGAAAGCATAAAATCTTCGGAGTATGTTATTGGAAAACCCTGAATTTAATCAAACAATCTTTCTCTAGTTTTATACTGGAATCAGAATATGAACGGGATAAATAGACTTATCACATTTTGTTTTTATGTCACAAATACTACCACATTCCGAAATAAATAATTAGATTATGAGACTTAGTGTGTTACAACAATAAATTGCTTCCTGATCTCTTTCAACAACTCAACTGCTTTAATATGGTAAGTAAGATATGAGAGTCAACAGGTTGGATACAGCAGGGACATGACCCCTGTACTTTGGAAGTGGACGGATTACCTTCCTCCCCATTACTTTGGAAGTATAAAAATGGCCACTTCATCCCACCATTTTTCCACACCAATGATAAACAAAGGGGGTAAATGTTTGATTTCAAAGCTTGCAATATAGCTTTTTTGATGAAATCAAGCTTGAAAATGTTGGATACACCCAGTCAATGGATTAAGGTCTTGGAGAAAGGCCTCAGATTACAGCGAAAATCATCTGGTCACAAATAGTTACAGGGCCTTTAAGTGAGCTAGGGATCCCGACTTCTAGGTTAGCGGGATTCGAGCTAAAAGTAGTTCTGTTTGTTTCTCTAAATAGTAAAAACATTCGATGAGTATACTTATCGTACAAATATTCCCTGCTACCTGTGTTCCTGTATTGTTCTGTAAACTCCAGATACTCTCTGCTTTATATGTATAACGTTTTATTTCTATTTCCTGTACTGCCTTTAAAAAGGGCCATTGGATTTGTGGCCTTTGGTTTGTTGTTTATGCTTTAGATTGAATTGCGATTTTATATTCAGCTTTAATGATAGTCAGTTGCCAATTTACGGGCGTGGAAATAGTGAGGCTGCTAGATTACACACAGGAGTAGATAGTACATGCATTGTATGTTTCTTTTTTGTTTACTTTAGTATTGAAGCGACTCATATGTAATGATTAGCATACATTTAAGGTTCAAATACTTTCTTGAAAACTGTCGAATGGTATTGAATAATTTGTCCATTTGATTAATAAATATCCATCCAATGTTGTGTTCAGGTCTGCTTACCTAACGTTTTATTATACGGATTTTGGTCAGGGTGTGATTGCGGATGAAGAGATCACGGTCGTTGTCCCTTAATTCAGTAGCAGTTAAATCACGAATACTTTAGTTAAAAGGTAATAACTAAGTTTGTGTGTATGTGAGGTATTGTAAGGAGGTTGAAAATGGAGAAAAGGTGATTCATTTTTGTTATAACGTTGTGTATTGCTGATTAATTTGATTGATTTAATGAGTCAAAACAACGTATATTTAATAGTCTCACAGAGGCCACAGGCCATTTTCCTCTAACATGGATACTTGCCTTATACTGAAAGAGGATTATATTATATGAATAGAAAACTAAGCCTCAAGCATATATTACATGGGAGGCGTTCCAATGACGTAACAATGGGAAGCTTGACTCGACAGTACTTATATTCAGTTGGCCGCTTTCTACCACATAGGCCTCAACAGCATAGGCCTCAACAGCATAGGCCTCAACAGCTCAGTGGTTAGAACATCCGCCTTGTATGCGGGAGGTCACTGGTTCGAATCCTGCTCGAGACTTAGTTTTTCATTCATATCATGTAATTCTCTTTTAGTATAAGGCAAGTGCTTATGTTAGAGGAAAATGGCCCAAGGTCTTTGTGCGACTATTAAATACATGTTGATTTGACTTATTTAAATATATTATGGTTGAAGGGGATCTGTACGCACAACGGTGGAAATATTTTTTAACGTAATCCATTTCATCCTCTAATTTGGTCAATGAATTTTATTGTATTTATGAATGCAAAGAGGCATTAAATATTATTTGATCGCCAAAGAGTAAATTTTGTATGCATATCAGTGAGTATAAGGTAGTCATGTGTATGCGTTAATGTACACTTCAAAAAAAATTAATACTTAACACATAATGCTATTTGTGCCCAATTACGTAAACATTATTGTAAATTATCCATGCTTAACATTGAACGTAAAGCATAGGATTCGCCTCGCCTTTAAGCCTCGTTTCTATACTTTCGACATTAAAAGGCAACGCGATATTTTGTTGACTTGAAGTGCGCGGAATACAAGCAACAAAGCTCCGGGCGTTGGATACTCATAATAACGAATAATTTAATAGTTTAACCTGCAACTTTTATGTACGCGATAGCAAACTTTTATTTATGTTTCTTTGTTAATTTTCTTCCATACTATTTATTCGAGGAAGTTAATTTTGCCTGGTGTTTTACCTATAAGAATTGTTACCAGTTAAAGTTTGGACATTTAGTCGGACAAAAAATGAACGAAGGCTATAAGTTTCCAAATCAGTGGTGTAGAGGTTTCGTAATTTCAACTGAAAATCGGTATCAATTTTATAATTTTTAAGGTAACGTCCTACGCGGTTTTTTAGGAATATGTACATGTAAGATATTTACACCATACTGAAGATTCCAAGCTTTTTTTCACAAGCCAGACATATTGCACGAGTCCCCCTCCCATTTTCTCGAGTTATACTGTTACTGTATTCATTTTTATAAGTGCAAATAAAAGCATCTTTGCTTTGCAACGTTAACGGTGCATGCACACACCCTGAGAGTTGGGTTATAAGCAATGGTTCTACCGTAGCTAATGAAAATGATAAAAATGTGGGTTACTTTCTTTAGGAAGATATTCACTTAATACTGTTTAGATAAAACCATGGCATGCGGAAGTTTCTTTCCTGTGGCTTTCTATCTTGACCGACATGTGCACTGTCTGTTTGGAAAGGGATTTGAGCAGCAATCTGTCAAATATATATTCCTGTTGCCGAAATCTGCATGCTCAACGCATTGGTTTATCTTTTAAGTGTTCATTTATTTATTTCTCTATTAATTTCACAGAAAATTGTGGAAAAATCTTTTTAAACGGCGTGCTTCTAGAAACTTCTGCAAGCAGCGTTTTGAAAAACATGTATTACATTTAATTTTTAAGGTTTTGAATGGTAGTACTTTTATGTAAACAAAGCACAAGAAACGTTCTTAAAACATGCATGTCTATTATTGACCATTGCGGTTGTCATCTTTTTTCATTATGTTCTCGAGCGTGTAAACCTCCCTTCAAACCCACTCACATTCTTACAAAAGCGTATTTTTCATCAAGAAATAACCGCCATTTAAGTGTATGGCAAAATTATAGGTGTTTCTTTGACCCGAAGAAAAAAAGATGGGATCTAAAGCTTCCCACTTAGAAACCAACGGCTTGCGAGCTCTTGCGATTCCTTGCGACCTCCTGAGACCGTATTTTCTTGCGAGCTCTTCTGATCATCTGCGCTTGCGACTGGTTACGAGCTAATTACTCTCACACTTAGCGACTTCTTGCGACCATAGGTGCCATCCTGCAAATTTTGGAGGGATTTTTGTACTATTTGCACATAGGCCTACATCTAAGTGCGAGGCTCAATATGGCTGATACTTCATTAGAACAGATTTCCGTGCAAGATACACATCAACGTCTTTTAGCAGCAACTGCTATTGGTATATTGTTGGGACGCAAGAGGCGTAGACGTAGAAGTATGAGGATGAATATGCCCCGCCGTTTCTGGGTTCATCCTTGGCTCCTGCAATGGGAAATATACGGCCACTATGACACCCTAATGCAGGTACTGGCTGCTGAGAACATGCCTGGATAGGTATCATTCCAGAGGGTTTGCCCAGAATTCTTCCAGGGGTTGTCAAATAAGGTTGGACCAAGGGCCGAGAAGTGTACTAGAATGAGAGCACCCATCCCTGCTACAGTTCGTCTGGTGATAACACTCCGTTTCCTAGTAACAGGTTTATTGACTGAAAAATTTTCTCATAAAGAGGGCACTCCTACTGGGCTTTTTGAAGAATCCCTACACACCTAGGCCTACACAAGATCTTTTCCTAGGCCTATATATTTTTCATCTTTCAAATATGGAGACCATTTTCAGGAAACGTAGGCGGAAAATGAAGTCGTCTAAAGAGGGTGGGGAGGCTGGGATAACATCTTATCTTAGGGGCGAGATATGTAGAAATGAACACATCACCATTGTCCCACATGTGCTGGGTTATGTTGACAGACAACAGATAAAATTAACAATGTTAATTGGGATCTTTCGTATAATTCGATAGAGTACTGAATAGCGTTTCCCGTTATTTACCATGATATACTTGTGCATGCATTCCCTGCCCTGTAGTAAAGGAATACGACAAACTGTAATGATATTCTGCTAAGTAAATCGCTTTCGGATAAATCCAGCTACTAAAAAAGTACGCAAATATCAGCAAGACACTGTAATTAGCATCTCCATAAACCTGAGCTCTTAGAAACTTTAAGGATTAGTTTAGTGCAAAAGGGCGAGAAGTCAGACAGTGACACTGGGTTGTCGACCTTAAAATAAGTCTACGCGATTACATTTGACTATATTGTTAGGGTACGTAAATCGCAATTCCGAGAGCAATGTATGGGCACTAGTATACGATGTTCTACTGAAAGATGTGCCTTAGCGTGTTCTTTGCTAATTGTAACCAAACTGTGGTGATACTGTAAACGCATACGACCAGACCGGAGGTTCCCCACTCTTGCCTTTTCATTTAACAGCAGGGAATGGGCATTCTAACAAATTTATTTAAACCACAGAGGTGGGCCCCACGAACGGAGCTTGTCAACTGTGCCGCCTGCGAATGCATGGGCATCTAAAAACATTGTATACATTACCTATTTTCCTTCTTGTTGGAACTTTTCTCACCAAATGGAAATTCTCGGGAGACTTTACGATTAATCAAAGGCCGTTAAAAATATTGCTAGGCCCGTAGCCAGGAATTTTGACAAAGGGAGACACCACCACAAAGGGGGTACTGAAGAAGATAATGTTTTTAGCCAGTGTTGCAATCACATGATAACTGTTTGAGGGAAACACTCTGGATGATATCTCAAGCCCATCACTGATAGCTTTAAGAATCATAGGGTCCTACGTTTGCACATGCGCACGAAGCGCGCTAAAATTTTACCTCCCCTTGCATGCAATGACGCGGAGAGCCTGTTTCCATGTACAAGTGGACAGAACATGTGTAGAATCATAACTGTTTTTTTTTTCAGCTTCTGTGAACCGTCGAGCATGTTAGACGTTGAGTTCTTTGTGAACTGTGGGGGACCATGGGCTGCAATAAGCCAATGGTGTGGTCCAATTTAACTTTGGTGGGATCGGGGGGGGGGTCCCCGAAATGTTTGCGAAATTAAAAAGAAATGATAAAAAAAAATAGCATGGAGCTTTAGACCTACTTCCAAATCGTACCGGGGGCTCACCAAACTCTTCACAGGTCACAGTTTATTTCAAAATTATCACAACTAATTTATTTCAATTTTGCTTTGATAGCTTGCAACAGGGTGAAATGCACAGTTACCATAGACAAAGAAGTAACTTGTTGAATATACGTGTATTACAAGTAAATTTAGCCTCAAACCATATAGCTATCACTGGTATGTTTCGAATATTACTCAAGCTATCACATGGCTACATGAAAGCACCTTGATACCCGCCTTCTTACTTTGAAAGTACAGCTACTGGTTTAGGCTACAATATTTCTCTGGAATTTTTGTGCCAATATTTGTTCATAAGAAATGGAACGTCGATTGTGGGGACTGCGCCAATATTTTGTACTTCAATGATTGCCCATGGTAAAAACTGCATGCAGCCTCGGTCAGGAGTGGTAAAGGGATTTTGTTTGAAGGCCTGACCAAGTTCCCCTATGGGGGCCAGTAACTCTAACACCGAAGCGATGAGACGGGTGCCGAAAGGATGGGAAATGCACAATAGAAGGCGCGCATGTGGATTTCTAAAAAAATACAAAGTTTTACTTTTATTAAGGGGAGCTGGGAAAATTTTGATATTTATTAATTTAAAAGAATTCGTCCTTCGTAGAACAAAATCAAGAAATTTGTCTGGGTGACTGGGGTCGCGTTAAATTCTTTTCTTAACCATTGGTGCTCCCCGATGAAAATTAAAAAAAGTCCCCGAGAAGGGGCAGCCTTCCACCCAATGAAAAAAAAAACATGGCGTCACCCTTGGGCTCACAATTGAGGCACTTTTAATTTTACTACAAGGTATGTTTAGGTATTTTTGGTATGAGAACGAGTCAGAGCTAAGAATCGTCCAAAAGTTAGGGTAAAGAAAAGAGGGAACAACTTTGCATCGAAGTTATTTCGTATTCCTCCAGAATAACGCCTACAAAAAAAAAAAAAAAAAAAAAACTGTGAAACCTTTGCAGTTGAATGAAACCAACATTGTTTGGAACGGCGGGGGGGGGGGGGTAGAGCAAAATAGATCTGAAGAAGATGAAAACCCGTGCAGTTTACAAATAAAAAAGTGTAACCGAAAAAAAAAGTGTAACCGAAAACAAAATATATTCATCTTCTCAGGCAAAGACCCCTCGGGTCTTTACAAAGAAACCATAACGCCCAAAAGGTTTCGTGATTTCTTGCTAAAAAGGGTACTTTGTAACACGGAGATTCATCACTCACGTTTATACTTCTTGACTACATCATATTTACGTCTTCGCAATATGACCCCTACTGACCCCACAAACCGTGTGCGTAAGACCGAGCACAAATCCAATACGCCATCAAAAACTCGTAATGCATAAAGCAGGGCCGTGGCCTGGCGAAACTTTTATAGGGGCAGTTGATGACACTAACTAAGCGGAGCACCAAGTGACGTGCTTGTAGACAGTTGACATACGGGTGGATCATTCCTTTTCACTGGTGCATACAAGGGCGGATTCAGCCCAACACTTAGGGGCAGTCGATCAGGTGGGCGCCAGATTCTAAAGGAGCCAGATGGAGTTAAAAATGTACCCGTCAATGTATGTAGGGGCGGCACCAGGGTACGTTGAAAGGGGGAAAAGCCTGGAGAGTGATCTATGTCCTGATGAGGGGTCTTAGGGGACGGGTGACCCCTCCCCTTTGGGAAATTTTTGGTAATTTAAGTTTGCTTAGATGTAAAATGGTGCCTGCTTTGGTGTATTTTTTGAACTGTTCATATATGGCTGGAAACGTCCATAATTTAGTGAATTCTAAGTTTTGGTCGGGTGAAAGAGGGTCGTACTAGGGGAGGGCTCAAAGGGGAGAGGTAAGAATTTTTGTTAAATTAATTTAAAGTTGCTTAGATGCAAAATGTGGTAGTTTAACTTAATTTCTTAGGACACAGGGGCGCATTTTTTCTTGTAAAAGGGGGAGCCAGATTTGTCATGTGGGGCAACTGCCCCTAGTTGCCCCCTGGCTCCGCGCCTGGGTGCATGAGTGTCATCTTGGGGAAGGGCTCTGGCAGGAGGGTACATGTAAAGCCTGGCTTAAGTGCAAAATTGTACTATCGTTTGCACAGCTGCGAACTGATTATATCCTCGTTACAGATTGTAATCTTAATGGTATTCGTCCTATTTTGCCTGGGCGAAAGTCAAGAGGTGTTCTCTAGACAAAGCCTGGAGATAACATTCTATATATGATATTCTATACCATGTGACAAATATTTTTTCTCTGTGAGGTAGGCTTGGATGAAAAATGGGAATATATTTGATAAAGCTTCATAAAACGTAGAATCGATTATGTTTTTAGGATCCCTTGTTATTTAGTGTTTTTTCTTTCTATGTTGGAGGGCCCGGTATATTCAAGGGATGTCTAAGGGAGGGATGACACATCTAGCAATTGAGAAATTTTTCTTGTTCTAAGTTTTCCATAGATCTAAAATGATGCCCTTGGTAAAGAATTGGACTGATAATATGATTTGAAATTTCAATTATGTTTTGAGTTTTTATAAAGTGTGCATAGCTTCAGTCTTCAGTAATAAACTCCAAAAATGCTTAGAGAGCCATCACAGAGTACACAGTCAACGGTTGAGAAATCAACAAGGGAGACACAACCAATACAAAAAGTACAAAAGTGCAAAATTTATATACAAAACCACATGACCAAGAAACCACCAAGTAACGAGCGCAAGTAAAAGCAAACTACAAGGGCCCTAGTAAGCTGACCGGGTGAGGACCCATGTGTTTGTTGAAGGGTCTCTGATCCAACTAAAGGGGAGGATCCGGTTGGAGATAGCAGTACGGAAGGATGAAACAGACGGTTTAATTAGTATTTGTTGGGGGACTGTTTTCCAAAGGCGAACACTTCTAACAAAGAACTGGATTTGAACGACTCAAAGCGCACTGCTTGTATATAGTTATAACAGTGATTATGCTTGACAGAAAGGGTAAAAATAGGAGGGAGTGGAATGTTCACAAGGTTGTTCCTAATTTTGTAAAACATACAAAAATCAGCTGAGGCCCTACGATGCTGCAAGGATTGCCATTTAAGAGTCGGGAGATTTTGTTGAAAGATCAGCACTTGAGCTATAATCGTAATAATGTAAAGCGAACCATGTTGCACGTCTTTGGACTACTTCAGTTTTATCTATATTCAGCTCAGTGTATGGGTTCCAACACGTGGAAGCATATTCAAGATGGGGACGGATAATAGCGTAGTAAGCAGTTGCTTTGATTCCCTTAGAACACATGTGAAGGTTACGGCGACACAAATTAAGTAGCCTAGTAGCATTATTAGTGATCTCTTCAATGTGCTTATTAAAATTTAGTTTATCGTCAAGAATGACACTAAGATACCTGTCGGAAGTGACTTCTTCCCAATCACAAAATTCAGAGGCAGACATAGAGAGACTGATGTTATTTGTGCAAGCGCAAGCAAATCAATAGAAATAGGAGCAGAGGAAGAAGCATTTTGGTGGTACATTCTGTAGATAAAAATTACATCTACAAGATTTACGGTATGTAATACGCAGAAGTTTACACTTGGGAACATTGAATGTCATTTGCCAAGTGAAAGTCCATTTTTTTACCTTAAATAGGTCTTCCTGAAGTAAAACTGTATCCTTCAAGGATTGAATAGGCCTGAAAAGGGCACTATCATCAGCAAAGAGACGAATAGAGCTAGAAAGATTTTTTTATATCATTTATATAGATGAGAAAAAAGAGTGGGCCTAGAATGGTACCTTGGGGCACTCCTGACCTAACTGGCTTAAGGGTAGAATGAGCCCCATTAACAACAACCTCTTGAGACCTGCCTGTAAGAAATCCATTATTAATCCAAGCATTAGTTTTTCCAGTTACCCCATTACTGCGTAGTTTAAGGAGGAGGCGTTGGTGTGGGACAACATCGAATTGTTTACTAAAATCGAGGAAAATAACATCAATCTGTCCCTTTCCTTTGTTTAATGTGCTCGTCCAATCATTCATAACATCTTTACAAGTGTGGTACACGTTGCAGGCTTCATTCTAGCGCTCTTAACACGGAGTTAGGGGGAATGCGTCCACAGCGGGGGTCCAGGGGCCGCCCCGGGAGACTTTGGAAAGAAAAGGAACCCCTATATGCTATTTCCTAGGTTTTTGAGGTGATTTGGAAATCTCATGGGTGTAGTTGCCCCTACCCTCACCCCCACAGGCTACAGCCCTGCATAAAATAATAAAATATTTCTAATCACGCTATAGTCACAACATCCTTTACACGTGTTCACAATTAGGTAATTCAAAGTTGAATGATTAGTGTCACAGTTATTCTTGTGAAAATAAATGTTGTTCTATTTAACTTTAACTTTATAATGTAAGAAAAAAAACATAAGTCGGGAGGGTTTTTAATTATATTTCCCTACATGTAGTATTCAAAATT
>WURT03668725.1:0-17562 GCA_009936505.3 Holothuria glaberrima | reverse complement strand
GAAGTATCTTTATGAACATTATTTTTCACAGCGCCCAATTGAGAGGGAGAGAAAGGGCTGACTCCCCGCTGACTCTGGTTAGTTTGTTTGATCCGAGTCAATTAAACTTGTTTGATTTGAGACATGATAAATATTGTTTATATAGAAAATAAATAATAGTACCTTAGTCCCACAGTTATACTACTCAAGCTTTTTAAAAGGAATCGACAACGACGCAACCATCTACAATATGTGTGCGTAAGGGGTGGGGTAGATTGTGTAGGCTATTTCTGCTTGTCAAAAAGTGAGGGGTTTATCCCCCACCCTCTCCTCCGGGATTTCCGCCTGCTCACTCCAGGGTATGTTCAGATTATACTTGATAGCAGTTTCGTGAATGATCGAATAGAAATTCTTTCACTCATTAAGCAAGTAACAACTAGTTATTAATCATGTCAAAATTTATGAATCATATTTCAGCGAAGGTCCTAAATGGGCTGCAAGAAGAAAACTACTGACACCTTCTTTTCACTTTTCAATACTGAAGAAATTCCTCGTCATTTTTAACGAGCAAGCTAAGTGTTTAACGGAAAAGGTTTTGCAGTTAGTGGACAAACCCTCTGTAAACTTACCTCCATTGATATCACTTTGTTCGCTTGACATAATGTCTGGTAAGTAAAGTATATAATTAATACACATGTGTCTTCTTTCATTTAACTAAATCAAATTTTGACATCACGGTTGAACTCAATGGCTTTGTAACCAATAATCAAGTTGATTTTTTGTCTGCAAGAGTAATTTAGTAGCAGAGATGTTTGAGTATTTGCTTGTAAGAAATGTGTATTTATAGTATTTTGCAGTACATCTATCAACTTAAAGACATACACTCGTCACCATAAAGTATATTTTTAGTGTGCGGTATCAAACTTCTCAGTTGGTGAAGATGCAGACTCACATTTCTCACATTGCAGAGAGAGTACTTGGGTTACACATTATAGTATTGTATGCTCACTAGGACATGGCCTTAAGCAATAACATGGGTTTGTGTCTTCACAAGAAGGAGCATTATACAGTTATATTACAAGTTGCATAGTTGGAAGATGTCCGAGATGACCAGATTTGCCCTTTAAGTCTAATTTTTCCAAGCAATTAAGTGAACCAGTGCAAAGTGATGAGTGGCATGAGCGACCTGAAGCCCGACAATCCCGATATCGACCGGGAGGAGGAGGATGGGGAAACTAGGTGATTTGAAAAAAAAACCTATGTATAAAACCATGGAGCTAATACCCTTAGCTCCATGATGAAACCATGCCATGGCAGGGTATATGCTGCATAATTTGCACGTGAAAAAGGCTTCCGGACGCGGGGTGGAGGGGCGGAAGAGTGTGGAAGGGGCCCAAGCTCCGAAAGCTCGGTGGTGGAGGGAAGGGAGATGATGATGAGGAGGGGTTTGAAGAAAATATACCTACAACATGTCATTTCAGTGTATATGTTGCATAATATCCGTATATACTTTAATGGCCGAGTAAAACGCTGATTAAGATTTTTCTAAATCTGAATTGTGAAATTGTAAGGCTCACTAAGAGCAAAAAGCGATCAACATTCCGGGCGATTGGGCCTCATACGGGGTAGCGTACATAAAGTTTTCTGTTCAATGAAAACAGCGAAACTTCCTTCCGCGAGTATCTTACCCACTGAACGTACTGCACGACGCACACAACCTCACAAGAGAACATTAATTACGTAAATGCGGTATGGGATGAAATTCCCACTCTACTGTGAACTCTACCTTTATGTTACTTGCTAAGGACAGGATTTGTACTCTCAAAAATGTGGAAGGAATCTATGAAGGAAACTGATATAAATATGTAACGCGCTTATCGCGTCGAAAAGTAAGTTGAATTTTTTTAGAAGACAAATGGAAACCTTTGCCTTAGACTGTTATTGATGATATAAATGCTGATGCACATACAGGAAGCTTGCGGTGTTCTTTTGTCCGAAATTGCTGTGAGGGTTTTTATTGGACTATTCCATTTTGTTTGGGTGTTTAAGACCTACTGTATACAATCGCTGTTTAAAATCCAAGAAATTACAATCCTGTATTCTTCAAAGAGTTATAGTTTCTGACTCAAAAATTTTAACTGAAAAAATTTTGTGCACTTTTGCGTCATACTTTCGTGTTTTAGCTTCAATAAAGCACCACGAAGGTCATACAAATAGACAAAAAACTCATCGATGCCAGTTTCCCCCCTGCAGAGAGAGTGTTGTAGCGATGGCCAAGTGCATTTAATTCACAAATTTCTATCATCATATTTGATTTGCTTCGGCAAAGTACTGGTCATTATCTTAACCAATCAAATCAAGTTTTTAAATCATAAGAAAGAAGAGTCACTCGAACATTTATTAAGCATGAGAAAGAAGTTCATTACGTATTCCAACGAGAAGCAAGCTCATGATAAATAGGCGGGGAAGTCGGCAATTTTGAAGTTCACACTGCTTTCCGCAGTGTGTTTTATTTTTTCAAGTAAGGCAGTAGGTGGCCTGCTAGACACGTTTGTGAGACGAATGTACATCATTTAAAAGAGAACGAAATGATCTTTCAAATGACACAAGAAAGAAATTTCTGAGTGCTATGCTCACAAAGGTGAAGTGCAAAATATGCCAGTTTTACAGCGAAATTTTGTGGTTAACACAAGGATTTGCGGCGAGTTCCGCAAAGAATCCATATGAATTGCCCTGAAAGCAAAGTTTGATTAATCATGGGGGAGACTGGCCGCCATCGCGGACTATATACTTTATCGTTCCGACTAAGGATCTCTGACGAAATTGGAAAAATTGGGAAGAGGGGGTATCGATGTATTCCCCCACCTGGCGACATCCTGTTCAAGATAATTTTGGAATGCAAAACTAACTGCTAGCTGTTGTGTTTTCACTCTCTTTTCCAGAGACCATCATAGGGTTAAGACTAGCAGCTCAAAAAGGAGGAAGTAGCGAGTATGTAGAAGCAGTGCACAGGTGCGTAAGCGAATGAGATACTTTTTGAGGGTGGATCTATCGTTAAGACACACTGGAAACGAAGATCTGAGAAACGAAATAGTTGGAAATTCATAAAAAGTCGCGAACACTCGATGATATTATACCATGACTCCACGCCTTACATTAAGCACGCTTATAGCGATCTTTACTCTGATAAAGCGAGTGGTTTGTTGAAAAATAGATAGGACTAACTAACAACTTTTTAATTTCACACGGGTCATACCGAAGACTTTAAAAATGGAACCTACTGTCATTGTGCTTGGTGCTCAGCATAAGCAATGGAGTACGGAAAACAAGCCAGTGAGCCACAACTGGAAAAAAGGCCGTGGCCGGCTCGACTTAAACTAATTGGTTAGAAACTGGGGCGTAAAACCTCATCTAACTTACTAACTTCACACGTGCAAAGTCATAATCCCAAATTATCAAATTCAAATGGAGGTTTTATTGTTTTAATAATTACTTGAATAATTCGTGTGACTAATGTACATTAAATGTCCTTGATATGTGCACGCTGATATAGTGGTGTTCTTTTACATGTTAATAAACAGTAACTTGTAATATCAGGATATTTTCAGAATCTTGGCAGTGCATTGAAAAACGTAAATTGGACTGGCGCCTGGTTCACTTAATGAAAGACTAGGGGAAACTAATCATTTACGCCCATAGGCGTAGGAAGCGGGGGATGCTGGGGAGGGGGCTAAAGAGCCCAGTCAAAAATGTGGTGGGGCGGAACTATGCCTCTGCCGCTCTAGATCCAAGGACGAAAACGTTTTATTCGTCTCCTCTGTAAAAAAAGTAAAGAAATTGCTGTAAATTACCTTAAATTTGTCCAAAATGATGTACTAAATTGCATCTGAGAACCCTCAAATATCCGAAAATTTTCCAATTGGGAGGAGGACACCCCTCCATTTTGAACCCTCCCTAGGATGGCTTTCCGAAACAAGGTTCAGACCACAAGTCTCGAATAGCTTCCTACGCCTATGTTTGCGCCGATCACATCAGAAAAGCTAGAGGAGTCGACTTTAATTTGAATACTACCCTCTAAAAACTTCCGAATGAAATGTGAACCCAGTCCGGATCGGAAGGGCACCTACACAAATCCGGACCATTAATTTGAACAGATTCGGATGAAAAATGATCCAGGTTAGATCATGTTTCCTTAGAAAATGATCACTGCAAATAATCCGGATTTGTGTAGGTGCCTACGATACGGACTCGGTTCAAGTTTTGTCCAGACGTTTTTGGTGTGTGATCAAGAACTTACCTCTGTCAGGTCTCTGTTGTTGTTTGTGCTCTTCTTACAAGAGATGAGCCATATGAAAGTATAACCCAAGGTTGGCTTGCAACCAAAGTAAATACCCATAAAGTGTCCAAATCCACATGGTTGTTTGCGCCCTTTGGAAAAAATGCAGACAAGGGCGGTGTCTGTACATAAGATACCTCCATGTCTAGAACCATGTGAAAGTTAGATGAGGTTTTACGGCCCAGTTTCTGACCAATTGGTTTAAGTCGGGCGGGCCACAGCCTTTTTCCAGTTGTGGCTCACTGGCTTGTTTTCCCTACTCCATTGCTTACGCTGAGCACCAAGCACAATGGCAGTAGGTTCCATTTTTAAAGTCTTTGGTATGACCCGGCCAGTATTCGAACCCCCGACCTTCCGGCTGCAAGTCGGATGCTCTAACCACTTGACCATGTGAAAGACCCATTTGCATCATACTGTTTTGGCAAGTACAAGCCTTGATATTTTAGTAGGTTTCCTTGGGGTGTTAAACATTAGCCTAATCCCATTCTGAGTGATGGGCCTTATAGCTTAATATTTAAATTTATCTTGTTACAACGTTCCAAGTGAACTATGAGCCACAATGGCCATGAGAACAATGGTTAGGAATGGATACTTACAATTTTTGTAAAGTTAATGTACTTGTTCGGAAGAAGCGAATTGGAAGGAGGAGTCATTACACTACGTCTCCAAAAGAGGTTAGAAATGTTAGAATTCGAATGGAAATAAAATGTAAAGATCTCAAAGTAAAACTGTAACTGAAAACTTTCTATTAAAGCAGCTGATGACTCAGACCGTATCATTTTTACCCATCGGTAGCCCCCTCCCTCCCCCACTTCTTCCATTGAGAATGTGATGGAGAATGAAAACACTTACAAGTTTTTATCCTGTGTTTTCTACTTCCTTTTCATTAAAGAATGAGCACAATAATACTAGACAGGTTGAGGAAACCTTGGTGCTGGAATAATTTCATCTTCCGTCAAACTCAGCTCGGAAAAGCGCATAAAAATTGCCTTCGAATCTTACACAGTACAACAAAACAGGTACACCATCCTTTTCAATGCTTACTATATACAAGTTGGGAGTAAAGTTTTAGGCCTTAATAGTGAGCTATTGGGTTTTGTTTCAGGTCTCTGGCTAATCGAAACACTCTTTCTTCGTAATTATGCGCCGTATTATTTCTACCCACCCCATTTCCCCCTCTCACTCCCTCTTCACGCTCACCCTTTTCACTCTGACTTTGTCTTTAGAATACTCGCTTTCCCCTTTTCTCTTGTTTTGTGGGAGGGCGGCTACCCCATCGCGACTTGTTATGCACCTGCGTATTTATGATTTTTCCCGTTTTATTCTTTTATTCTTCAAACATTTTTGATAAAAATTAAAATACTCTTGCATAAATATTTCAATCCTGTACATGAATATAACTAAAGTCTGAGCGATTTAATATTGGAAGCAAGAGAAAAAAGACGTACTTTGTTAATGCCATATATGTCGATAGCAGCTAAATAAAAAACACATTTAAGCTGTTTGAGAAAATCAAGCACTTAAGAAAACCTTTTAAGAAATTGGAATTAACGGAATAATTTTTGCCTTCAGTGGTAGTACAGAGATTTAGTTGTCTGCATGAGGTTATATCATAGCTGGCTATGCGCATTTTTTGAACAAGGAACTTTCCTTGTGAAACATTGGTATACTACTGCATTTTTTAACTCAATTTTTTACACTTAGGTCATTCATGATAGAAAATTGCAAATCCAGGAAGAGGGTGTAACTGACGTCGCTATTGATGATAAATCACGTGACGTGAGGAAACGTAGAAGACTTGCTTTCCTTGACTTACTGATTGAAGTGCAGAAACAGGACCCTAGCTTCACCGACGAAGGTATTCAGGAAGAAGTTGATACATTTATGTTTGAGGTAATAAGTCTTGATTTCAAATGACACAAAGTTTACAAAAATCAAGCGCAAGTTTTTTATGTTAGAAACGAACGGTCAGCCTTGCATATTTAAGTAAAGCATAGTGAGGTTAGACCTAGTGCAATATTTTCTTTGCCTTACCTTTTATATTTAAACGTGAGAAGGGAGGTTGGTTGACATGCCAGATTTTTGGCTCTCACTCATACTTAAAAAGAAAAACACCTGTCAAAGCGTGAAGGCCTAATATTGGATGCCACTTGTAATCAGGGGCGGCGCCAGGGTATTTTGAAAGGGGGAGCATGGGGTGATTTAACGCTGTCCTGGGGAGGGGTCTAAGGGAGGGGTGTCCCCTCGACGCTCTAGATTAATTAATGAATCAAGTACAGGCGTACCCCTCGCCTCCTCTTCTCTTCTTCTTTTTTTCTCTTTCGCTTCCTCCTTTCTTCTGTTTTGTTTTCTCCTTTTTTCTTATTCCCTCTTTTTTCCATTCTCTCTTCTTCTTTTCTTGCAAATTTTAGGGGGGAGGGGACTGCCCCTGCCCTCCCGATAAAACGTTTTGAGCTCGATCGACGGTTTGCTAGATTTTGTCGTTAGAAGGGGTCAAATGGGTGTTGTAATTATGACAATTTGCATTTTTCCTTCTAGGGACACGATACCATTTCTACATCTTTGACAATGGCGTTGTATTCAATAGGCAGACACCCAGAGGTTCAGAATAAAATACAAGAAGAACTGGAAAGAGTTTTTGGTAACCAAAACATTTAATTCATGTGATATATCAAAAAACTTATCCAAAATATCATGCAAGCAAATAAACATATGATCATGAGGGGTTGTAACATTTTCATGCTTTCGCGTAATGAGACCCGGTTACATCATTTTAATATCAATTCCTATAAGATTACTGATGTTCAACAATATTTTAGAATTACCAACTACTTTTGTTAAAGTGGTTGTCTCTTGGATGAAAAAGCGTAAGAAGGTTTATTATCCGATCACCCTTGTTAAGCGATACAAATGTACTTAATTAATGTAAGTATGGTACAGCTTGACAACGACATAAAAGGGAGGGCAAGTGGAGCAAATTACATTTAACGTGTGAAATTAAATATGGAAACTTCGATGTTGAACTGTTTCTCTGTCTTATGCTATGTCATTCGAGGGAACAGGGGCCATCTGCCCCTCTGGCAGAGGGGGTATTGCGTCTTCCTCATCCTGCTACCTGCTGATAAAGCCTGCAGCTAATTTGCTCATAAGTAATGAGAGGTAGTTCTACTCATCTACGTTGGACTCCCCAAAACAATGCAATACACTTATATTTGTGCCAAGGTTTTCTACATATTGTTTTATTAACCTACAACAATTTTTTTATACTGCTACAAAAATTGCAGTTTTCACGGTATGCATCAAAATAACAGCATATTAGGCCTATTTGTACAAAAATTAAAATATTTCTGTGTCTATCCTTAGGGAATGACCCAGAAAGACCTGTGACCAGTAAAGATCTACAACAATTACAGTACTTGTCATGTGTAATGAAGGAATCCCAACGTTTGCTTACTACTGTGCCCTTTGCTGGAAGGGATCTTGAAGAAGATACACGTATCGGTAACTCTCTTGAAATAATATTCACTATTACTGATGTATTTCAATGAAAATTTTGTTTACATCAAGTCTACGGTGTGCCAACGACGAATGTATTTATTATCAGCCAAGTTCGTCCCGCTTTAGTTACGTCATCAATTCTTGCCTTCAAGGCAAATAATACTGTAGGTCTATGCGTATAATACACCGTTCGCCGTGTCTTATCTATGCCAGAGGATCATATAATGAAAGAGAGCAATTTCCATTGTATACGTTTCAATCCGCATACCAATATCTTGTTCGTTACTGAAGATATTTATGTTTGAAAATTTTCAGTAACTTCAAGGTTACAAAATGTTAAGTTAGATCGAGGTTATTTTCGAACACTCTCCAGATATTTTCAGAAAAGTTTCTGAATTGACCTTGAATTTGACTCCAGTGCAACATTTAGTAACAATCCAGATTGGTCTTACTTTTTTAGATTAAATGTTATATATCTCTCAACATGTTTATCATTTCACTTAAATATGCTAAGATAAGAGAGTAATACAAAATATGTTCAATTTGTCTGCTTGTATGACATCATTTGAAAATCATAATTCCAAAAGCATGATTCGATTTGAGATGGACTTATCAATAAAGTGAGACTAAAAGTCATGATGTAATGAAATCGTCATATTTTGAAACTGGGACATCCTTTTATAACTGTATCACTTCAAGTGATACACTAAATATACCTAGTTATTTTCATACTTTTTGTGTGTTCATGCCATCTTTTGTGATTGGATACATCGAATACCACATCTCACTCGATCCAGAATACCACCTATAACGGTAGCTTTTTTCAACTGCACTGCGACAGTCTGCTAAAAATTGAATTGCGAGTATTCCATCGTGTGTGACACCAACTGATGTGTCATAGTGTACATTTACTTTCATTTTAACAATGGGTTAATGGTTTTAGTTATTTCAATTTGTGTAAATATCAATTAACAAGTAGGACATTCATCTTTAACACTGTACTGCCGTACTAGTAACTGTAAGGCTTGCTTTGGTTACGCTGTGTTTTTTAACGAATTATAAGTATATGGATTAGTTCACCAGATTAACTAAATAGGCAAATCTCAATTTTCTACTGGTGCTTTCAACTTTTTCACTTTCCGACAATTTAACTGCCTTAATGTGTTTATTTCTCTTCAGGCGGAATCGACGTTCCTAAGGGTACTCATGTTTCACTGGCATTTTTCTTACTTCACCGGAACCCAAATCACTTTGCAGAACCAGGGAAATTTGATCCTGATAGATTTCTTCCGTCTCATAGCGAAGCACGACATAACTTTGCATTCGTTCCATTTTCGGCCGGACATAGGAACTGCATTGGTTTGTAAATCATTTTCTAATGCATACATGCGTTAAAAAGGATAAACCATTTTTAAAAATGTTTAACAATTTCATGTGGGGATTTAACTTATGATAAGCTTTGATGAACAAGAAGCAAGACTGAATACTGTTTTCGTCTAACCTCCTATTACTCCTCCAACATTGTATCTGCCCAGTTTTATTAACGATAAAAGATTTGCTTTCAACAGGACTGTTTTGTGTCTTTCCGACAGGACAAAAGTTTGCTATTATGGAACAAAAGGTAATACTGGCAACCCTCTTGAGGAAAGTTGAAATCAAGTCTCTAAAGAAAATGGATGATATGAGATTTGCTGGAGAATTAGTACTTCGCCCTGTTGATGGTGTCAAAGTCACTTTTACCACGCGTCTTTGACTTACCGAAACCTAACAAAACTGCTTTGCTTTACATCTGACCTGCCAGTTACCCTCTGTACCCACAACGAAGGCTCAATACGAGGACAATGTTGATATTATTGGACATTAAGTTATAACGTTTTATGAATTATAGATAAAGCACTCAACTTTAGTTCATAAAGTTTTGTTGTAACATGAACTGCCTAGCTACAGCATATACCGGTACACAGTAAATCAAACGCCTCGGTTAAAACAGAGTCCTATTTAACAATGGGGGCAATTTTCAAGAGCATAAAGAAATTTCTTAAAGTAAATATTTGACTTCAGTTGAAAAGATGTTGAAAAGTAATAATTTACCTTTTTAGTTCCTCATATATGTCCTGACGAGGAGAGTGCTTTGGCGCATTCACTCAATTCCTGTAGAAGCAATTTCTTACTTTTTTCTTATCCAAATGATAAGCAATTTAAACTACGCCATCCTACTGATAGTTCCCTCTTCAATCCATATTGTTTAATTTTCACAGCTATGGGCTATGGTTATGTACATGTAAGCAATCACACTTTTTCTCAGAATCAAAGTTTCAAGAAAGTCTTCACTTGACATCAGTCATCTGTTTTTTCCAGTTTCTGAGTTCTTAAATATGTAGTAACTGGAGTAGCATAGCTGTGCCCATTGTTTGTAATAGCGACGTGAACTTACAATGCAAGGAAGGTCCAATACGATGTCAATAATTTAAGTTTTAACTTCTGTAAGAGCAAAGGGCGCCAGAAAGGAACGACAAGCTCTTACAGCAATTTATTGACAGTGCGCCGATTCATTTCAGAATCACATCATGTGCCAGAAAATCAGACAGGGTAAAAACGTAGGGACGATGTTGTGAAAGACGGTCTTATCACTAAGTGAAAGCCTTGTCCCAAAGTATCAGAAGTTGTTTCTTTACTATACTTACCCCCCCCCCCCCCGAGTTTTGGGGAAAACCTACATCTCCAAATTGTATAAAAATTGGGCAATTTCTTTTGGCAAGCATGGCTCAATCTCCAGAAAAAGAGTCTCATACGGCCATATCCATGGAAAGCTTTTTAAGGTTAGTAGTGGTGCCTGCTACTTATTTAGAATGATCTCTTAAAGCGTATATACCAAATAGCATGCTTAGCTGTTTCATCTTATAACTCCCAGATGAGAGACCCCGTATTCGAGTTTTGGTTCCAGTTAAACCTTAGGTAAAATATGTCACATGTATCCTCTTAGTTCACGCCTTCGGACTGAACCTCTTTTTGCGCCTCACCAGCGTCTTTGAAGAGAACTTTAAAAAAATGCTCAAATGCTCTAAAAGCGGGCCTGTAGTCAGACAGCTGTTCCCGCTTTACCTCATAGGGAGAGATAAGCTCAAGAGGAAGGGGGCTATTTTGTAAAGGGTGAGATATACAAAAATGTATTAGGGTAATACTCATTTTTGATTCCTTGCCGAAGGCAAAAGGAATCTATGCGATGATGATGTCGTGTGTGTGTATGTGACGGCTTTGCTTGTAAACACGATATCTCAAGAAGGGTAACACCGAGGGATGTCATACTTAGTATGTGGATTGGACATATTAAGTAGATGATCCGTACTGTTTTTGGTGGAGGTCAAAGGTCATTTGAAGTCACCAGAGGTCAAAAGGTTAAAACCTTGTAAACACGATATCTCAAAAAGGGTAAGTTCGAGGGATCTCGTACCTGGTATGTTGGTCGCCCACATTGAGTAGATGATCCCTATTGCTATTGGTGGAGGTCAAAGGTCATTTGGGGTCACCAGAGGTCAAAAGGTTAAAACCTTGTAAACACGATATCTCAAGAAGGATAACACTGAGGGATGTCATACTTAGTATATGGATTGGCCATATTGAGTAGATGATCCGTACTGTTTTTGGTGGAGTTCAAAGGTCATTTGGGGTCACCAGAGGTGAAAAGGTCAAAACCTTGTAAACACGATATCTCAAGAAGGATAACTCCCAGGGATCTCATACTTGGTTTGTTGATTAGCCATATTGATTAGATCATCCGTACTGTTTTTGGTGGAGGTCAAAGGTCAATTGGGGTCACCAGAGGTCAAAAGGTCAAAACCTTGTAAACACGATATCACAAGGAGGATGACTGCGAGGGATCTGATCCTTGGTATGTGAGTTGGCCTTATTGCGTAGATGATCCCTGTTGTCCTTGGTGGAGGTCAAAGGTCATTTGGGGTCACCAGACGTCAAAAGGTTAAAACCTTGTAAACACGATATCTCAAGTAGGGTAACTCTGAGGGACCTCATACTTGGCATGTGGATTGGCCATATTGAGTAGATGATCCCTATTGTTTTGGTGGGGGTCAAAGCTCATATGATGTCACCAGAGGTCAAAAGGTTAAAACCCTGTAATCACGATATCTCAAGAAGGATAACTCCCAGGGATGTCATACTTGGTACGTTGATTAGCCATATTGATTAGATGATCCCTTTTGCTTTTGGTGGAGGTCAAAGGTCATTTGGGGTCACCAGAGGTCAAAAGGTTAAAACCTTGTAAACACGATATCTCAAGAAGGATAATTCCGAGGGATCTCATACTTGGCATGTGGGTTGGTCATATTAAGTAGATGTTCCCTATTGTTTTTGGTGGAGGTCAAAGGTCATTTGGGGTCACCAGAGGTCAAAAGGTCAAAAGGTCAAAACCTTGTAAACACGATATCTCAAGAAGGATGACTGCAAGGGATCTGATCCTTGGTATGTGGGTTGGCCATATTGATTAGATGATCCCTGTTGTTTTTGGTGGAGGTCAAAGGTCATTTGGGGTCACCAGAAGACAAAAGGTTAAAACCTTGTAAACACGATATCTCAAGAAGGATGATTGTGAGGGATCTCATGCTTTGCATGTGGATTGCTAATATTGGAAGGGGGCTATTTTGTAAAGGGTGAGATGTACAAAAATGTATTAGGGTAATACTCATTTTTGATTCCTTGCCGAAGGCAAGAGGAATCTATGCGATGATGATGTCGTGTGTGTGTATGTGACGGCTTTGCTTGTAAACACGATATCTCAAGAAGGGTAACTTCGAGGGATCTCATACTTGGCATGTGGATTGGCCATATTGAGTAGATGATCCCTATTGTTTTGGAGGTCAAAAGGTTAAAACCTTGTAATCACGATATGTCAAGAAGGATAACTCCCAGGGATCTTATACTTGGTATGTTGGTTGGCCATATTGAGTAGATGATCCCTATTGTTTTTGGTGGAGGTCAAAGGTCATTTGAGGTCACCAGAGGTCAAAAGGTCAAAACCTTGTAAACACGATATTTCAAGAAGGATGATTGTGAGGGATCTCATGCTTTGCATGTGGATTGCTAATATTGTGTAGAAAAGCCCTATAGATTTTGTGGCGGTCAAAGATAGCTAAAGTTGGAGGGATCTCATGCTTGTCATGTGGGTGATTCATGTCTGTTGCAATATATCATATGGTAAGGAATCACTAAGCCTTTTGGCTTTCTGGTTTATTTTTTTACGTAAGTGATAGTTTAATAAGTGGTGCTCTGAGTAGACTCAGATTGTACAAGTAGGGCTACAAGATCATGTGTTACAATATTGCATGTAGACTTATATTGTCGAACATGAAATACTTGTGATTTTATGCTGCATATTTGTGTGGATAGGGTAAGGGTACTAAGAAGATGTATAGTAAATAAAACTTTTTTGTGTTAATAGAAACATAAAGATAGACTCTACGAGTTCTATTTCTAGTACCACCTAGGTAGTCGATTCAAAGGCTGCATAAGACTTTTTTACCTTTGGTCATTGAAAATTTCTCCGTCATTTCAAGAATGAGCAAATTATCATGATGACAGACAGAAGCTAATGGAAACCCTGCATTATAAAGCTGGGGATATCGTGAGGAATGGAATGGGGTTTCCAGAAACATCCCTCCAACAATTCCCTCAGGCAATTTCTAACCGAATTATTTCCCCTGAACAATTTCCACACTAGACAATTTCAAATTTTCTGGAGGGAAGAAGCTGTCTGAGATTTAAGTTTCATTAGTAAGTGGCAATTTACAGAAGGAGATGTCCCAGGTGAATTGTCCTGAGGTAATTTGCAGGGGGAGTTTTTGGGCGTGTCCGGTCTTGGGGTGGATGGACTATTAATACCGATGAAGAGGACATTCACAGAATTTTTTCTGTGTATCATAATCTCCTAATGATTGTCCAACAAAAGTATTTCTAATGCAGCAAAGGAGGCACAGACTTCTCTTGAAAGACTTAAACAAATAGTAGGTGGCATTTGATAGCTTTCTGCGACTTCATAATGAATGTCTGGACTAGGATCTTTGCGATTGCATAATTTAAAATTCAATCATTATTTGTAACTCAGTTACTTTCTAGGTTTTTTCATTTTCAGTGTAAAATTATCAATCAAACCACTGCTGAAAATTTTGCCTAAAATATTTTGGGACAACGTTAGCTTCAAACAAGGAGTGACTCTCGCAGGGAAGTTGTGCTTTTCCTTGAGAGAGGGCACTATATCGCCCCCCTATTTTTTCATCAAAGGTACACGACACACTGATGATAACTAAAAAGTATACTTTAACCACTAGTAAACGTACCTTCTTATTAGGCAGTTACGTGTCCAATATGTAGTTTTTCACAAACATACTACAACGGGTGCAATCATAAAGAGGGAGGGGTAATGCACGTCTGCCTGACCGGCTACCAGCGGACTACAATCACTACAAATCTTAATTGTTTGTGAAGTAGCCTATACTTTGGTACGCAGGGTGGTATAAATTTTGGTAACTGTTCCGGTATCCTTTAATATATAGGAATTTTGAATGGCTATGATTTTGCTTACACCCAGGCTTCGAGAATATTCTAGATGAGAGTTCATGTTTTTAACAAAAGTATTTCAAGTAAGACAAGACCCCAAACTCCTTTACTACAGTTACTCTCCAGAGGTGGTGCCAGGTAAGGCACACCTTTAAGGAACTTCTTTTAGTTTCGTCGCGGAACTTAGTAGGTATTATAAAGTACGTATTTCCCGATAGCGTCTTGTCACCCGTGCAGTTAATGTGTTTCTTCGACTTACTTAAGATTGATAAAAAACGCTTAAGTTTCTAATCCAATTCAGGAAAAGCTCAATAATGTCAGGTTTTCTCCAGTATAGGCAAAATGTTTGGCGCAGCTCTGGATAAACGACAAGAGGATATTGTCGGATCTTCGGGTAACCGCCGCGGTGCAGGTAGCTTGGCCTTTCGTTAGGAAAATTCTGGCTCCACCACTGGTACTTTCTTCTATATGTTCTCTGTCTGAGCAGCCATTCCTTTGAACAATTTATACGAATTTCAATTTGTACTTGTTATAAAATTATTGGCGGTCTGACACAGGCAAACATATTTACATAAAGGCGCTAGGAGTGAATGTAGAAGTTACGCAGCTATATATTATAGTTCAAGTTTCCAAGTTTCCACACGTAACAAAACAGCATGTGCAAAGTTTCAAGAATATTGACACCTTAACGAAATACACAAAATGTTTTTTTTAGCACAAAATTAAAAGGAAAAGATGAGTATTCACAACACAGTAAACTGTTGCAATAACAAGAATGTAATATTTCAAGTGGCGCCAAGCACAGGAAATGGTAAGAATACAAGTAATACAGTTTATTTTATTTGTAAAGCCATTTATATGCTGAAAAAATAATTCCCACGCTCTAATCCTAGCCACTCCCATTAGCCGAAATAATCGAGGTAGCATGAGTTTTATTAAAAATAGCATGATCAAACTGACCACGATCGTTTTTCTACTTAACACTAGGCCTATCTATAAACATCATTGTTATTGATAATTTTAAATACAATAACTAGTTTTTATGTAATGGGTATGTAAAGTTGCTTTTAAAAACAGGAGACAGAAGAATAAAAACTAATCCAACACCTTTTGCTCTACTATGGGCATCATACTAAAGTCAGCATTCCAGTCCAAAGAATAAACAATCTGACTGATACTGTCAACGAGCCGAAAAATGTTGACCCTGCTCCGGAAGTAGTAAAATCAGGGGAAGAAGAAGTACCTTTCGTAATGAGTCCTGAAGTAGTCTTCTTGACAGTAGCTGATGAAGGTGCATGAGTGGTGAATTGAGATGTTTCAACTATGGTCTTAAATAATGTGTGGTGAACGTCTGAATAGATACCATTAACGTCATTTTTAAAATATGGGTCACCATTCTCGAAATAAACCGTTACTGTCGACGTGTACGGAGCATTGACGTGTGCATTCTTCGCTGTTATGCTGACCTGTACTTCCGAAAAGGCAGGTAGATCGACACTTATTTCATGCTTTGTACTAGTCTCCGTTGTATACGATTCCCCGTAAGGGTATGTCATAGTCGATGACTTACCAACTTGCCATCCACCTGTTGAGTTAAGTTGTGGTATTCCAGCAGTAACTGATAAAATTTTTCCTGTGAACATTTCCAAACTGTCAGTTTCGGTGTATACTATCGTTGTAGACTTTATGATTTCCATAGAGAGTAATGATGTTGTATCGTACGGACTATTATTGGAAACACTCTTTGTAGCTAAAACAACATCATCAGTTGAAACGGTTTGGGATGCTCGTGAAAAGTCGTATTTTACACTATGAACCCCATAACTGACAATGGACCGCACCTTCATTTCCAATACTTCGTAACCCAAATTAACATAATGCTCCTTGCCATTCTCCGTGTAAAAGAATGCCCACTCATCATAGTTAACTTTCCCCAGTACGTAGCCATTATCTTGTTCCAAACGCCCAACATATATTCCAGGGCCAGCCTCGACAGCATCAGATGGTACACGGCCCAAATCGTATGTAGAGGTACTCCACTCCAGTTTGTACTCTTCCCAAGCAGGTGCGGTAAGTACGTCAAAATATGACCCTGAATATTCCTTTTCACCGTAAGGGACCTTGCAACTGACTAGCCGGGTACCTGACAACCATGTTTTCCCAGAGCAAATTTCCCCGTTTACTGATGCCCTGCAGACGTACAGTGTACGGCCATCCTTGTCTACTGTGTCGCCAGAGAAAATAGAGGAAGGTGCTGTTCCACTTGTTCTAATCCAATCTGAGTTGAAAAAGATCACAATTATGACATTTTAACTAAAACAACACTTTCACAACTTTTATGAATCTTTTATTATTTGGTCACGCTACCAACATCTCTGGTACGACTGTTCAATACATCAAAAAAGTAGAATATCGATCGGAACCTTGTTTTAGATTGATAAACATGTTTTGTGTTCCATGATTATAGTTCATCACCCATTGAATAATCTGAATTTTCAGAGAAAACGTGGGTTTTGACTATAAACATGGTTTATTGGTAGAAAACATTGATTGAAAAGTTGGTAACAGTAAATCAAGATTTTCACCCAATATGATGGTGAACTTCGATTTCAGGCACGTTTATTTTTCCTCCAAAACCTTGATGGTGGACTGATAGCCATCAATTTTTAGTCAAAGATCCGAGTTTGTAAACGAAATGTAATTAAGTTTACGAATAATCCTAGTTTGCCGATCAATAATACATGTTGTTCATCTCGGAAAATCCGTGTTCATAAGTCGACATACATCTTAAGTAGCCCCTCCGTACCTTCTTATACATAAAAAAACTTCACCTATTCCTGCAGTTAGACTTACAAAATGAACACAAAAAACAAAAAAAAAAAAAAAAATCGTGGAAGGAGGCTCACGACAGAGGCCTTCAATTCAATTCTTCATTTTTGTGAAATGACTCTGAAATCTTTAATTCAGATCCTAATCAAACTGAACCTAGTGTTTCTAATATTAAGATGGTCACTAAAAGCCAGGTTTGGATTTTGTACCTCCGAGCTTGAGAGCCTTTGTTCTACAGGACAGACAGTCAGTAACTACCAATGATATGTTTCGATATTAAAAGAAGGGTCTAAGCTCGAATCAAGTTTTGATATATTAGAGGGGTACTTATTCTAAGCAATCTGGTGAAATTC